>JAIPRK010001951.1:10805-34810 GCA_025469195.1 Chaitophorus viminalis
AAGACAAGGAAGGTATCCCCCCAGACCAACAACGATTGATCTTTGCCGGAAAACAATTGGAAGATGGCCGTACTTTATCTGACTACAATATCCAGAAGGAATCTACCCTCCACTTGGTACTCCGTCTTCGAGGTGGAAATAATTAAATGTGGGCCTTTTGTAATAGAAGACATAAGAATGTTCATTAAATTGCTTCTTCAACTTGCACAATTACAATTTTAATTGCTTAATCATAAGTTCCAGAGGAATTATAATAAAGTTTACAAGCAATAATTTATGGCATTAAATGTTACGCATTTATTCCTAAAATCCAAATAAATATATTGCATCAGATAATACAAAAGCGTTTTATATTTTGTAATGTTTCTTACATCCATCATTCTGATAAATCCTTATGTATAAAAAGATTATTATTAAGTATGTTGGTGCTTGTGCATTTTATCTTATATTAATTACTATTATTAAATTGTTATGAACTTATATTATGGACTACAAAAAAGTTAATTTATAAGTTTTATGGAATTGACGTTTATCTATTATTTCAAAGCAAACTGATATTTTGACTCGATAATTTTCCTCTAGTACAATTTTAGATTCTGATCGGAGTGATGGAATCTATTTTTTTTTTTAATAAGAATTATACAATCTATACTTGAAGCATAATAAGTATATGTGAGTAAGTAAAAACCAAAACAGATATCAGATGTTACGCATTAGTATCCTTTAACTTGAGCAGATAAAAATTGATTTGATCTATTTACTTAATAGAAAGAAGAAACGAGAAATAAGAACAAGAGAACATGGGTGGGGGGGAAGGAACGAATAGGCTTTATTGGAGTAGTAGGTCTCTCACCACCTTTTTAGTCGACGGCAAGGTTATGATATTTAAATGTCTAATGAGAAGATTTTCGTGATTATTTAAGCGAGAAAAGATTCGCTTGTAAAAAACTGCAGATTCTTCTATTATTTTAATATGCATGTATAATGGAGGGTTTGGTTAGATACGTAAGGAGGATCGTTAGTTATTTTTCGAAGTATCTTGTTCTGATAAGTGTGGATTTTGTTTACATTTAATTTTTTAGCTGTGCCCCACTGTTGTAATCAATAGGTTTCAGCAGATATACAGCGTGATTCCTTTTAAAGGTAACACTAAATAATTTTCTCCAGTGACATCGGATTAATATGCGGTTTTCGGAAGGGGATAGGGAATACATAAATACACATTTCTTGATGATTTTTACATTTTTAGATCTTTCCATGTGCGCATGTGCAATACAACTTGCATTTTTTTAAATGGCAACAGGTGTTTTAAATACAAATTTCGGATAGACCGAATTTTTTTAAGTCGATTTGGTCCTTTTTACCATAGCTCTAAAATCAAAATTGACCAAATGGCAACCAATTAAAGTTTCGATTAAAATTATTGAATTTTTCAACAATCAAACTAGAATTTTTTGAATCATGAAATTTTAAGTGTTTTTTTTTGTTTCCGTAGGTTTGCAGACATTATTAAATCATTTAAATTTAATTTTGAGGAATTAATTAACCTCAATTAGACGTAAATGTTAGTTTATTTACTAGTTAAGAAACTATTAAAATAATTAACGCGAAAATGGGTACAGGAAACCAATACAACCAGGGAACAGTTTGGTGAATACCATCGAAATACATCAAAATACATTTTTTTTAAATGTTCTAACTCAAAAACGAAAAACCACAACAACTTGAAATTTTCACCAAATCTTTATATTGGCGTTCTCTAAACATGGTTAAGTTTTCAAAGTATTTATAGAAATTAGATTTATTTATAGAAAATTTAAATGTTCGATTTTTGTAAAAAAATTTTTTTTAAACTTCTATAAAATTGAATTGGCTGACCGAAAACTCTTGAAAATTTAATACACTGTTTACAATAAGTTAAACTTATCGTACCTAAAAAATATCGGAGATTGTTTCGCTCAAATTTTTTTTGTAAGCCCATAAAGCTAAAATTGGTATAAAAGGTGTCGAAATCACGATAATTTGCAAGTTATTTTGTAAATAAAAATTCATAAAATTTATTCTGTTCATACTTAAGGTTCAAATTTTAACACTAGGTTATCCATAAGCTACTCTTCAAAAATCTTTAACAAAATTTCTACCGGACTTGAAGGAAAAAATTTTATGACTGTTTGAAATTTAAATCTTTACGAAATTGCATAAAATAGTGATTTATGCTCAAACGATTTTAAATATTTGTTATAATTCAAAAAGTATAAGTCGCAGAAACTTGAAATTTTTACCAGCTGTTAAGATTGGCATTTCCTTTATGTCATATCTTTTTCAAAATATTTTATTGATTTTTAAGTTACTTATAGGCTTTTAAAAAATTCGAATTTTTTACATTTTTTTTTTATAATCTGTGATAAAAAAAAAATTGACTAATACAAAATACTTGAAAATTTAATAGGAATTTCCACAGAAGTAGCTCTTACTGCCATATAAAAATTATTGAAATTCATAGGCACAATTTTTTTATAAACGTTTGAAAAGCAAATATTAACATTATATTTCAATTAAAATATAACATACTATATTATAATATCCTATTCTAGACCAACATATTATCATCTCATTCAGAATCGTTATTCGTATACAATGATACCTATTATTGAATTCAAATTTAACAAATCCATTGTAATGACCTATCCTATGAGCAAGGCTCACTCCACTCCCTACTGTACAGCAGAGCGAGGCCCATCCGGTTCTTTTTTTACTATATTTTTATAATTTACATGACTTGTGTCGAACAAGTATACATACTTTCTAACTTGCTCGATGAGCATTTCAGTTTCTTCAGCCATTTTTAAAAATTTAGTATAATTAAATTAATTAAATTTAATTAATATACTTTATAAATCCAAATCGACAGCTGCCCGCGCGGTATTTTGTAATTTTGTACAATTGTATTGCTTGTTGTCGCGATCTAAATTGTACCGCCGCGACAGAACGCTCTCTGTGTGACGGGGATAATGCGATATTATGTATTACATCTTTACCGCCGCGGGAAAATATCGCTGACCGCCGCGACAGACCGCGTTCTATGTGTCCGAGCCAAGGTGGATCGAGCCTTTAGGTCTATGTCTATTAAACACAGATATTTATACTATACTATCTAGTATAGATATCTGTGGTCTTAAAGACCAAAAAAATAAATACATCATATCACAATAATATATATATATATTATAAATTATTTAATTTAACAATTAGCCAATATTTCAATCAAAAATTTCAATAGTCCTCCCAAAATAAATTGTGTTCTACTTGGTAACATTTTAATAAAAATGTAATTGTATGCAAATTGTTTCCATTTTTTATAATATTGTAACAAAATAGGCTTAGATAATAGAAGACTATTCTATTATCTATGAAAATAGGGATACACGTTATCACGATTTAAGATATCTTCGTGCACGTTACCAACAACTTATCAGATAACGGATACGGTATAACTTAGAATCCAATACAGCTGATGGAGTGACGCTTCTATATTTTGCGTCTGTAGTCTGTACTTACTAATTTCTATTCCTCCTAACCATCATTCCTATGTGCTATAAATCTTATGTTATTTTGTTATTACGTAAATATTATATAAGATATTAAAAAAATACAACCATGAAGATATCTTCCTATTATTATGCTCCACTAAACATGATTTTGTGTCAATGGATATCAAGTGGTATCGGAATACAGTCCTTTGTGTCTTGTTAACTTGTATCAGAAATCAGAATACAGTGGCCGACTCAATAGAATAATAAATATATAAAAATAATAGTTCAACAATACCTATATAGTTGTACTTTTGTAAGTATTATCATTTATTTTATAGTTAATATGTAATATTAAGTAATACTAAGTTTTAAATGGACGAGAGTCCTCAAATCCTTTTCGACAGGAGTAAGATCCAGGCAATAGCAACATGTTATTCTGTCGCCCTTTAATAAATGACCGCTTACCCTTAAACTAGGGTTGCCATAGAATTTCAAGTACCGACCAGGACATTCACAAAAATAATTTCAACAGCCTTTTTTAAAATATTATAAAATTAAGAACACAATTTAATATATATTATATTATATATTATATATATATATATATAGAATAAGAGAATAAAATAATAATAGTGTTGAAATTTAATTTAATCTATGCACATTTATACGGTTACATACTTTTTGAATTGCATATTTTGATCTTTAAGAGAAATTACATCTATTCTTATAGAAATTAAATAAATGATACATTTGATTAATTCAGTTCAATGATTATTATCAATAAAGTTCATGTTTTAAGGCTTAAACCCACTACGGATACATTATTAAGTATATAACTACAGTCTTTATTTAACAACGTAGCCCCGAGCCCGCCATAACTATTACGGTCTCAACTTTGAGGTACATGGTTTATGGTACATGGTTCTATATATTATAGATTTTTTTTTCAAATTTCTTATCAAATTTAAATTATCAACTCTTGTCCTTGCTATTTGTATTTTGTATACAATAAACATTTCATATTTTCGAGTTTTAATTTAATATTTGTCAATTCCTGATACATTAAATTTACGTTCGGTTTTTCATTTGTCTGTTGTAGTATCGATTATGATTGAAATAGTTTATTTCGAACTGATTACAAATTGATCGCTCGGCGTCTAAATACACCACGTATTCAATACGTTTGTCATTTTGTAATGTTTACATACTCTTGAACATAGCAGTGCCATTTTTGATCGTAAAACAAACGTTTAACGTACAAATAACAAACGCACTCACTCACATATAATTCTTAGGAACCGAGTATGGCACCTAAGACTTCGTCGGCTACACTCCGTCTGAAACAAGATTATGTGCGATTAAAAAGTGATCCTGTGCCGTTCGTAGTTGCTGAACCAAACCCGTCTAACATCTTGGAATGGTATGCCGTGCAAGTGGGAAAAATGATATTAATAATTCATTCATTGGAACTGTTCGGTGTGATTCAGGTACTATGTGGTGAGCGGACCCGATGATACGCCGTATGCTGGTGGTTATTATTTGGGCAGGCTTGTGTTTCCAAGGGACTTCCCATTTAAACCACCCAGCATTTACATGACAACACCCAATGGGAGATTTAAAACCAACACTCGACTGTGTTTATCCATTAGCGATTATCATCCAGACACATGGAACCCGGCATGGAGCGTATCAACTATACTGACTGGGCTACTCAGTTTCATGGTAAGAAAAAAGATTTTAATTGCTAGTCACACAAATTAAATTAAATCACTTGTATGTCTTTGTTTATTTCAGTTGGAAAATAGCCCTACAATGGGTAGCATTGAGATGACTGACTATGAGAGACGTCAATTGGCTGCTCAAAGTTTAGAAGCTAATATACGCGACGAAAATTTCTGTGAATTATTTCCAGATCTTACCATGGTAAACATAGTAAATAACAAATGTGAAATTCTATGCTATTTTACTATTAAATTATGATTATATTTTTGTAGACCATTCAAATGGAAATTGAGAAACGAAATTTGGCCAGAGCTAATGAAGAACAATTGCCAAGCACAGCTAGTAGCCAACCAGAAAATAATATTCTTCACTCTGTTCTTTACAACAGTGTAGTAATGATTGGCTTTGCACTATTCATTTACTTAGTCAGATATGTTTTATATAATATGAACTTTGAGTGAAATTTCCTACTCATTCCCTTTATACTTTATTAACTATTGGATTATTTTAATTTTATGTTTTGAATAAAATTTTGTGTGTAAATTGAACTTATGTTGATGAATATCACTCATTATTCATTGAAAACTACTGGTCACTTTAGTTTATCAAAGTGGACTCAATAATCATTTGTATTTATACTGAGTTTTTTTTTTTAATTTACTTAAGAGTTATTTAAGTTTTAAATTAAATTCACTCTTTTGGTTGAAACTGTTTATAAAATATTCAACTATGCAGATATCCCTATTAAATTATTAAATGTATGTTTTTGTTTAATATTTATTTGAATATGTACAATTAGTAATTATATTTACAATAAGCATGTGTGCATTATATATAGAAAGACATGAAGCTATGAGGCGAGAAGTCATCCAGCAGTAACCCCTAGACTTAAATAAATACAAAATTAATTTTAATCATATTTATTATTTGTTTTCTAAATCCACAAAACATATTTTATTTATTTATTTTATATACTTGATCCTAAGTGTTCTTTGATTAGATAATATATGTTTTGATCAAAGTTACAACTTTTTCTATTAGATTCATTAATTGTTATCACTTATTTGTTTTATATCTAGTCCAAATAATCCAAATGTTAGGATTAATTGGGTTACTATTAGTTTTTTTTAAATATTTCATAATCAATATCAAATAATTATATGATTACGAAATATTTATCATTGTTTTTTTTTTCAAGACATTACTTTTTATGTTATACATTTGTTCATTATATTTGAATTGTTAAATAAATCCAATCCGATAAATATGCTATGTTATGATATAATGATCAATCATGATTAATTTTACTTAAATATAAATGAATTAAATATTATATTCAGTCTATAATTAATCATTAATTAATAATAGTTTTAAACAAGCAATTTTTATATAATCCATTTTAAGCGATTCATTTTTGTACTACAAAATTTGTTTCAATGTGATAAAAATAAAAATTGCCATACTTTTTATGCAACAAATAAATCCAAATAATTTTTTTTTTTCATTTTTATTAAAGTAAGTGAATATTTATTTTAAGACAAAAGTATCAATTCTACATTATTTTAACTTCTAGAAATATAAATATATATTTTTATTGAGCCTCTTGCCAATCCAAATAAGAAAATAAATATAAGACAAACCATTAGAAAGAAAAGTACAACAGTTATAATAACCGATGGATATTATGATTGGTAAATAATATAAATTTAATATTAATTATTATTTTCAATAGCTTGAGACATGTAGCATACAATGAGTATTTTATAAAATGTATACTATATTATATTTTTATTTAAGTCATACATTTTGAAAGACATCCTCGTTACTTATTATCTCATGATATTCAAGAAAATTTTGCAGTTTTAATACATCATTTGTAAGAGTTTTTAGATTCTGAACGGAGTGATGGAATCTATTGATTTTACAATGATGTATGTTTTTTTTTTATTTTTTTTTTTTGTGTCTGTCATCACGTTTTGGGGCAGTAAAAATACTTCGATTTTCTTAAACAGCCACTTTTTTGAAAGGAAAGAGAATGTAGATGGTACTTGGGCAAGTCAAAAATCCAACTTTTTTAATACTTTTTGAAAAAAACGTTAAAAAAATTATGAAAAACGAGAAATTTTACGCAAAATTACGTTTTTACAAACTACATTTTTTTAAAATGCTCTAACTCAAAAACCAAAAACCGCAACAACTAAAAAGTTTCACCAAATCATTATATTGGTTTTCTCTATACATGGTTAAGTTTTCAAAGTATTTTGACTTATTTATAGACAATTAAAATTTTCGATTTTTGTAAATTTTTTTTTTTTAAACACTAATAAAATTTAATTAGCTGGCCGAAAACTCTCAAAAATTTAATACAAGGTTTATAATAAGCGTAACTTATCTTCACGAGAAAATATCGGTGATCGTTTCACTCAAATTTTTTTTATAAGCTCATAAAGCTCAAATTTGTATAAAATGTGTCAAAATCACGATAATTTGCAAGTTATTTTGTAGATAAAAATTAGATTAAATTTATTCTGTTTATACTTAAGGTTCAAAATTTTAACACTAGTTTGTCCATAAGCTAAACTTCAAAAATATGTAAAAAAATTTCTATCGAACCAAAACGAAAAAATTTTATGACCGTTTGAAATTTAAATTTTTACGAAATTGCATAAAATAGTGATTTATCGTCAAATGATTTTAAATATTTGTTTTAATTCAAAAAGTATAAGTCGCAGAAACTTGAAATTTTCACCAGTTGTTAAGATAGGCATTTCCTTTATGTCATATTTTTTTCCAAATTATTATATTGATTTTTAAGCCACTTATAGGCATTTAAAAAATTCGAATTTTTTAAATTTTTTTTTTTTTATAATCGGTGATAAAAAAAAATTAACTAATACAAAATACTTAAAAAATTTAATAGAATATTCCACACAAGTAGTTTTTATTGTCATTCAAAAATCATCAAAATCCATTGGCACAATTTTTTTTTAAGCGTTTGAACAGCGAATATTGACATAAAATTACATGTAAAATATAATATAATATATAAAATTCTAGACTGACAAATCATATCGGTTTTTGAAATTTGCTCTAACTCAAAAACGAAAAACCGTAACAACTTGAAATTTTCACCAAATCTTTATATTGGCATTTTCTATACATAGTTAAGTTTTAAAAGTATTTTGACTTATTTATAGATAATTTAAATTTTCGATTTTTGTAAGTTTTTTTTTTAAAATATCCATAAAACGAGGTACACTCCACTCCCAACTATACAGCAAAGCGAGGCCCACCCATTCTTTTTTTTTTTTTAGTTGTATGATGGTGTGGTGCGGGCCCATAGACTACAGCCTATATAGCCAACGCTTAAATCCGGCCCTGACTAAAGTACACTGTTCTTTTCAAAATTAATGTAAATGATAGAATTAAACAAATAATTGTTATTGTATTTAAATTTATGCTTAAAAAAAAGAAATAATATATATGATTATTTTTTCCCAGGAAAAATTTTATTTATTTGAAGTTATTTTAAAATGTTGACTAAAACATTATCATAAAATATAAGTAAGAATGTACAGATAAATCAAGGGCAACACATTACCTTTTATTGGATCCACTTGAAAGTAAAGTAAAAACTAAAAATGCTATCCAAGTATCCCCCCTTACAGCTCAATCACTTTAAGCCGTGTCAGGCTTAAAATATAGTTAAAATATAATTAATAACTATGATTTAGATTTTACTTCTGAGTTACAGCACTCAAAGAAATTATACATTTGTGAAAATAAATATAAATAAAATAATATAATAAAATAAATCGAAATACTATGATAGTATTATGACAAAATAATTACATATGAACATGTACTCTATAAACACTTGAATAAGTAACTCATGTTATAAAAGTATTAAATTTTTTTTTCGGAATAATTGAATGACAATGTATAAAGATAGTATTAATTGATAATGGGTTGATCTATAGTTCATCTAATAGTTCATATTATTCATTAAAACTAGGATAAATTACTTTTATTTTATCTAGTTAAGGAATTTTACTTGTTATTCCATCTACAGAGAGTTCATACATACAATTTTAAAATCAATCAATTCATTTATTTGGGAAGATATAATAAAAATAATTTTATGAAATTTAAAAACAAACACATGTACTTACAATTAAAATAACAATTTCTTACTGATTAATAACCAGATGACATCAATAAATTTTAAAATAGAACTAAAAGTAACATTGATTAATTTGTATTTTATTTTATATTTCCTGCTGTATTGGCCTTAAGACTTATCAAATAGACATTATTTTACACAATTTGTACATAAATATAAAATATTTATTTATTTATAAAAAATATCAATACAGAATGCAGCTACTAATACAGTTAATAAATAATTAAAAAAATTTAGTTCCATTATATAAGACACATTTTTAAATTGGGATTCCCATTGTTCCAATGTATTTTTCGCAATGAGCATTTGGATTCTAAATTATTAAGTACTGTGAGATCTGGAAAAAATATATACATTAATTACAATTTGCAGTTAAATATTATTAAACTAAGTATAATAGATAATGGTTACTAACCATTGGTATGAATAAATGTTTTGATTGTTTCTACAAATTCTATAGAAGGTAGCACAAAATTCACAGTGCCTACACTTAGCTTTCCAATAGTAAGACCTAAGAGTTTTCCTTCGTTCGTAAAGACTGGACCTCCACTAAACCCTTTGCGCACATCACAAGTAGTTGTCAACAAACCAAATGATATGTTGAGCACATTTCCAAAAACTGAAGAGATAACATTCTCCTTATTAGCAAACCCAACAGCTAACACTTTTTGGCCTATAAAAACATTGAAGGATAAAATATGCAATGAACAGTATTTTTCTACTTACCAGGTATATGAGTAATATCTGAGATCTGACAAGGTAAAATGTCAGCTATTAGTCTGCTAATAATGACTGCAATATCATATGGAACACCTTTAGGGGTAGCATATATTACTGTACCTCTGATCACACGTCCGTCATGACGTAGTACCACCATTTGAGTTTTCTGCCAAAAAACAATATTTCTACGTTAAAAAAATAAAAAAACGACAGCTGTGACAAATCACTCGTTACAGACATGTTGTACGACATGAGCACAGCTGAGGAACAAGTGGCCGAAGGTGTATGAAGAGTGAACACAAATGGCTGTGCCCTCGTTCGGGCCACAGAAGATTTTCACTACACATCGCAAATAGTTGAGTTTCCCTGCAACACATACACTCTGTCATAAGTTATAACAATACTATCATAACATGTCCACTCATTCATATATGTCTTACACAATTACACTTATAAACAACACATAACTATTGATTAAATATATTTAATAGGTATATATATTCAATGATATAACTAACATAATAGGTTTATACACCTCAGATATACATTTAAATAAAATTTGGTAAAATCTGTGCACGCATACACATTGAAAATTAATTTTAAATACAATTAGTATTTACCTGGTTCCATTTTATGATTTGGGTTGAGCTTGTTTGATATGACCATGACTTCAACTCAAAATGTCAAGGATTCAGACTTAGATCGCAGAGTATGTAGATCAAATCAGATTTCCAATTTCTATATTATTTTATTTTATATTAGTTCTATATTTCTGTCTTAGAATACTATAATTTCTGTTTAAATTTCAATTCGTTGATAACAGCATTTAGTATATTCTGTGATAGTAGCTTTCATAGATAATAAATTCATTTATTATCTATGTTAACTCCTCATCGTTAGGCCAGTTCACGATTATAGCACAGATTATATCTGCGATTATAGTCTATAGATAATGGTGGGCCAGTTGGGCATTTATCGATTTTGTGATAATAAGGTAACTACAACCCATAGAGTACTATGAGTTCATATAATCGGTGGTCCATGGACCCGCATGGGTCCGTAGATGGTTACCCGAGGACCACGGAGTGATTTGCGTTTTTTGTTTTTTTTAAATACCCAAAATTAAATGTATGCATGAGTAATTCAAATTATTAAATGAATCAAGATTGTCGGTCGAAGTTGAAATTATTTTATTTATTTTATACATTTAAAATTTCAACCGTAAACTATTTATTAATTTTTCTTATCGATGTATAATATATTTTATTATTTTGGTAAAATTCTTAAAAAATAATTAAAATGAAAAACTAATTTTTTTTTTTTTAAGGAGGGGGGTTTGTGGTTATACCTTTTACTTGAAAGGGGTCCATGACCCAAGAAAGGTTAAGAACATATGATATAATCCGGGATAGTCGAATTACACTTGAGTTGAAAAAAGGTAATAGTCGAACTGCACATGGGTAAAAACTCAAATCAGGTAGTTATCGAACTGTACTCGTTTAAAAAAAGAGTTACAAGTCGAACGTGTATAGTAAAAACCCATTAAAAATATTACGAATATTATGTTTACGAACGCTACAGCGGGCGTACTATTTTATAGCATTATTTATATTAGTTCGTGAATGCCATTTAGATAACGCAGATAACCAATACAATATTGACAATAATTTAATTTGATGATTCTTTAAAAAAAATGAAAAAAAAAAATGTATAATAATAATAATTATATGTATATTATATAATATAATAGTTCTAATGTATAAATATATAATTAACATAATGTGATGTATAAAACTATCATTTTTATAACCACGCCAATGATTAAAATCATTGTCAGTCTTAAGCCTGTAAGTGGGAAGGAAAATTAGTGTTTACTAAATGTTTAACTCCTTCAAATGTATGATAATTTTTCCCAAGTGCAATTTGACTACTACTTGCTTTTTACCCGAGTGTAGTTCAACTATTACCTTTTTTAAACCTAAGTGCAATTCGACCATACCCATATAATCTGTGCCGCAACTACGTTGGGATCACGAATTTAGATATATATAAATATAGTATATCTTAATTCGTGGTTGGGATATAAATTATATTAATTTTTATCGTGATCATTCATAATTTATTATATTACAACAACAACAATATTATTGTTTAACAATTAATTAATTTTATATATAATTAAATAAAAGTAACCGGGAACTCTCTGCTGTACAGTAGAGGTGGAATAGTCAAGTAGCCTACTTTTTAGTAGAGTAACCTTACTCCTTAGACTAACTAGTTTAATATGTCTATGGAGCAAAGGCAATTTGACAATATTTTAGTTGACCGAGGCAGCTGGTATACATATAATACTCCACCTACCTACCCAGTAACCACTCAACACAGCACACATTTGATATTTTACTAAAAAAAAAATCAGTAGTCGAGTTATTACTTATGACTTATTAGTTATTAGTGCTATAATATATTATTATTATTAAACTATATACATTATTATTTTATTTTAATATACAAACATTTTTTTCCCCTCACTAGCCACTACTAATCTTATGTTAGATTTTTTTAAGTAATTTTCTTGAATGAAATGAGGAATAATGATAAGTTTATGCAATATACTTTAAAAAGTTAATTAAAATTCCTACAGCAGGTCCCTGCCTCCCTGGAGAGGCGTTAGCCCGTGGTGCAGCAATTAATTAAAATTAAGTTATTTAAATTAGTTATTCATGCATTTATGTTTTATTTTGACAGTTTGCGTTAAAATTTATTAATTTCCACAAAGGATTGGTAATGTTTAAATATGTAAAATCGATCATTTATAGGGAAAAGTTTATTCAAAAGGTTGGGTAGGATAAAATTAATTACCATGAATGATCAAAAATGTTTATTTAAAATGACAACATTAAATATAAAATAAATTAATAATAACATGTAACTATAGTATAATTAATATTTTAATCTAATTCACTCAACAATCAAAAATTATAAATAATTCTAAAATTATTCAATAAAAAATGCTATATGATGGCTTACAGAGTGCAAATTATGTATATTATTATTACATAAAAGTAAAATATTTGGACAATTAATGTGATGTGTTGTAATGGTTTGGTATAACTTTGACTTTAATATTTTATTTCTATAAAACCAACAACAGTACAATATTAGTTAAAACTAGTGGTGGGCATATCCGGATTATTCTTATTCGTCAAATCCGAATTTAGTAAATCCGGATTTGACAGGTTATCCAAAGTATCCGGATGATTCAATTTAATTTTGCTGTTCGATGTCTCATTTTTAAATTCTAATTATGTTTATTCTATAATATATTCTATATTATATAATTCTTTAACATACATTTTTGAACGAGTATATTATATTTCTGATGCATTCAGCTACCAGTGTTGTTTTGTGCTTAGCAATAAAAATAATTAATTAATCTGAATAATCCGAATAATCCAGATAATTCGGTAAATCCGGATATGAATTTAATTCAAATCCAGATTTGAATATTTGGATATTCGGAAAATTCAGATATTCGTATTTGATGCCCATCCCTAGTTAAAACTTAAAAATTTTAATGTTCAATAAATAGATTTTCATAAAGATTGACAAGTTGAAATATTGTAAACTGTTTGTACTGTATGCCTTATTGTCTCACAAATAAATGATATTTTATTTATGTATGACCCAAATAAGATTTGTGGCATACAATTATAAGATCTTTAATGGGTTAATTTATCAAGTAAGCCACAAATATAGCTGTGTATTATTCTAAAAAATATTAAATTATAAACTTAAGTCTAAAATAATGATGCGATTCAAATTTGATTATAAAACAAACAACTATAATACATTTTAGTAGTCTCGGAAGTCTGAAAAAATTTGAGTTAATGTTGTAACAATAATTATTGTTGGATAAAATATTAAATATCAAAATAACTATAACGCTCCATATAAAATGTCAATGACTGCTTTAAACCTCAAATACCCTGGAATGAGTGAGTATCTATATAATGTGGAAGATCTTTTTGTATGTACATAAATAAAATAGGAATGATAATTTAATTAATTATAAAAATAAGAGTTTATAACTTAAAAATTAATTTAATTTGATGGATGATTGAATAATTTAAAAAATTGATAATCCAATATGTATAACTTAAAGTTAAGAATTAAGTTTCTAATAAAATATCTTGAACTTAAGTTAGTACATTTTCCTAAACTTCCGAGTAGTTAAATTGCATTATTTATACTTGACAATTTTAATGGAATTGATAAAAACAAAAAAAAAGTACAATCAATAAATTATTAATGTTGTGTTGTTTATTGGACTACAAAAATACTTGGAATTTATTCATCCAGATGGTCATCTTCTAGTGCAACTATAAGAAAGCAATGTATAGAATTATACAAGTTGTGATCTTAATTTTAATATCTATTACAACTATAAGTAAACATATTATCATCAATTTTACCATTCTTGTTCTGTGTTATAACTTTATCTAGTTCATTTCGAAGTGATTGTACGTTGTATTGATATCTACTAGTGGAACACTCAGTAGGCTCAGTTTTGTCAAAAGTGGGGCTTGGCTCCGGAGTTTTACAGTGTGGTAAGATCATTTCTGGCGAACTTTTTTGTCTACAATTTATGAATAAAGAAATGTCTTCAATTTATGGTCTATAAACGTAAATACTAAACTAATTATTTTTAAGTTTATAAACACTAAGATATTTTATACGAACGAATTATTTATTCCATAGGTCTTGTCCAATAATGTTTTCCATTTGTGATCTTGTGTTTTCTCAATTTCTTGTGAAAGGATTTCACATCGTTCCCTCAATATTTGTTCTTCCATTTCTTTGGCTAAATAAAAACATAAGGAAGAAGATAATTACAATTTAAAAAAAGCGTTGTAATTTTTTACTAACTCTTTAATGTTGTTTGAAGTTTTGCAATTTCAAGTTGAAATCTTTGTCTAGTATTTTCAAACTCTTGCTTTAATTGACTTTCAATTTTTTCCCTTTGAATCTCCAATTTTCCTTGTTGATCCATCTAAAAAAAAAAAGGTATACACATTAAGTTAAGTGTATGAAGAAATTGTAATTTCTAAATTTAAATAGTTATTAAAATACACTCACTTGTTGAGATAATAATTTATCTAGGTCGTAAAATTTGTCTGCTAATTTCTTTTCCGATTCCATTTTCACCTTACTAATTCTCCTTTCTTGTTCAGTTTTTAATTTCAATACTTCTTTTTTAGGTACATAATCTTTATTTATTTTACATTGTAAATCTTTAAGTAATTCTACGGTTGAACTACAAGATTGATGTGCACTAACTTCTACAGATAATAATCTTACATGTTCATCAAGTTCCTTCCGTCTATCTTGTTCTGTTTTTAATTGTTCTTGTAGTTTTTGTATCTACCATAAAAGTACATAACTCAAACATATTTTTATAAACTAATACCTCTATAATAATCAAATCATTTAAATTTAAATAAAATAACTAAATAGGTATTTCGATTAATTTATTTCAAGATTAAAATTTAAATTAGGATAATATGAGTAAGAAGTTTTATTTAAGATATAAATATAAATATACCCATATGGAAAACTATATTTAAGGTAAGATACTTAGAAAATAGTACTGTCATATAGATAAGTTTCTTTTCTCAAATGAATAATCCAGTATCCTACAAATACATAAGAATACATACTTACATAAAATTACATATATTAACTTACAACTATTTTGCTATCATCAGTTTCATCAAATTGAGTGGTTAATTCATGTATCTGTACAAACAAATTAGACAAATATTTAATTTTGACAGACAATAGTAAATACTAAATACTATTTATTGTTTGGTGTTCATTTACATTACATTTTGATTTATAACTTACTATTGGTATGTTAACTGGATTAGAAGCACCGATAGAAGAATTTTTGTTGTTTATTTTGTCCATCAGCTGATAATAAAATATAATTATATGCATTTTTCATTAGTTTCAAATTAAAATAGTAAAATTGTAATTACTTCATGATTTATTTGTTTTAGTTATTCATTTTCTTTATCTAGATTAGTTGAAGATAGTTCAAGGGTTTGGATCCTATCCAATGCTTCTGTGTATTTAGTATCCAACTGATCTAACTGTTCTTCAAGTCGTTTCGTTGTTTCATTTTGACTAGATATATCTTGTTTAAGATTTTCCAGCTTGTATTTTAGTAGTTCTGTTATTTCTTTGTAACCCGCTGATTCTTGTTGTAATCTGTCCTTATCAATGGTAACCCTTTTTAGATATGCTTTAAGTGATTCAGTTCTCTAAAACAAAATGTGTAAATAAATTTAAAAAAAAAAGACAATACTATTAATGAGTTAATTTAATGTTTTTTTTTTACCTTTAATGCATATCTTGTGCGTTTATGTGTTCCATAAATGTCTTCATGGCTAGTTGAAAATGATATTGTATTTTCTGTATCAGAGTTGTCTGATATATTATGTTCTTTGGTAATCCCTTCTATTAAATACATAAAACAAAATTGTATAGGATTAAAAAGGTTTTTGTCAGTTAGTTTTTATATAAAAGATCCTAATATGTTGCAAAAAATTTGTTTAACAGTCCCAATTATAAAATTTTCTTTTTTTACATAATCTCCAAACTCATTGAAATGAATATTTAAATTCAAATTTTATTTTTAAAATAGTAATCCATCAAGTGAATTTTTTTTATGAATATTAACTATTCAGGGTATAAACAATTAAATTTAGTCTGAACAAAATAAGTATTGAGCGTTTGAAATATATAAATATACAATAAGAAAATAATAATTGTTTTAAAAAATTATCTAAAAAGTAAATTATAAGTAGGACATTTTTAGTTATTGTTATTAATATGGTATTATTATTTTTGAATAGTTGATTAATTCACCTGGTGTTGACTTCGATTTTGGCAGACCAATTTCTTCAGAACTGAAATCCACAAAAATGTTTAGTTCAAAAATTAAAATTTCAAATACTGAGAAAAATGAAGATGTTAATTTTAATAAAAATAGAACTTACTCGCTATTTTCAGATTCACTGTAGTTTCTAATTACGGTATCTTGTTGTACAATTTTATCATTTCTTTTATTTGGGCTATACCAATAATGTGGACCTTCGTCTTCAGATGTTTCACTGTCTTTAACTTCTAAATGGTAATCATCATGATGCTCATCGTGCACTTTAGGCATTCTCATAGATAATAAAAGACTTCGCTTTGACCGTAGACTATCATCACTTTGGCTATCTGAATCTCTTTGTTGATTTTCAGATGCATCATACTTAGATTTTATGTCCAAACATAATGATTTAGAACGTTCAAATTCTAAGGAATTTTTTTCAATGTTTTCAATTGGTTTATGTTCATTAAAAGATTTGCTTTTACTAAATGAAGAATGTGCAAAATTCATTTCTGGGCTAAGCTGATATAATGCTTTATTTACCTCTGAAGGAACAGTAAGTTTAAAAGTTCTTAGTGATGTAAAAGACTTATTTCTAACATGTTTATTAGTAGTAGTTTCATGTTTATTACTAGTAGTAGTCCCATCAATAATACTGTCTGCAGATGCAGATACCCTTTTTTTATTTGTGTTCATAAGTTTTGTGGTAATAAAATTATAAAATGTATTTAATTTTTTACTTTCTTCTTTCTTTTCATCTACATCAGGACCTGTTTGATTGGGATCAGTTGGAAGACTTTCATCACTCCCCCATTCTAATTCTGAATCATCCGTATTCACTGAACAAACTATTGGATCAGGGATTTGCTCAATATTTTCTTGAGTTTCTTTTTCAGTCTTTTCATTAGTATCTGTTGTGTGCATTATACTAGTCTGTATGAAATCCCAGCTTCTAGGTGGATCCATTGGTGGAGGCATTGTGCACTGAGATACTGATTCTTCGTCTTTGATTGGTACAGCATTGACAGATGTAATTTTATCTACTAAAATTAATTTATTTTTCTCAGTTACTTCTTTATTTGATTCTATTGAGCAATTATGTACTTCACTTTCTAGTGTAGAATTTAAATCTATGTTTTCCTTTTCATTATGATTATTTTCAATTTTTAATTTATTTAACTTTAATTCATCAGCATCAATAATTTCAGAGTTGATGATTATATCTTTTTTTAGTTTTTCTACTTTATTTTTGTCAATTTTTAAATTATTTTCATTAATAACTATCAATGTAGAAGCAATATTTTCTTTTTCATTTTGATTATTCTCATTGTTTGGTTTTGTTACATTGGGTTCTTTTAAAAGAACTATTGTTTCAATGTTTGATTGTGTTACTTTTTGTTCTTCTTCTACAACTACAGTTTCAATATCAATAGTTTTTTTATCTTTTGAATTTTCATTGATTTCTTGAACTTCAGTTTCTTCAATTTGGTCTAAATTATCTAAAACATTTTCCTGAGATCTAGTTCTAGCCATTACACTCATTTTTTGCATAGAAAGTTGATTTACTACTTTAGAATGACCCTCTTTAGATGCATAGTCTTTCACAGATAAACCTAGAACAAATATGTTGAATCAATATTATAATGATTAATATTACTGATTTTAATAAAGTAACCATTTATATCACAAGCATCAAGTTGACTTCCTCGTTCTAATAAAAGATCTATAATAGACATATTTCCCAGTTTTGCTACCACCATTAATGGCGTACGTCCTTGTTTATCTGCTATGTTTATTAAGGCTCCATTGTCTAGTATAAATTCTATTAGATCTCGATTTTCAGCAGCACATGCAACATGTAATACTGATTCACCAATCTAAAATTATAATTTTTGAAGTTATTTACAAATAAAACATACATCATACTTCTCAAATGTTAATGTACATCATAAATAATCTTTTAATAATATTGAGACAATAAAGAATGGTATAAAATTAAAATATTATATAGATAAAAGTATAAAACATTTAATGCAAAAATTGTATAGGTAGTTAATATATCATTTGAGAAACATTTTGTTAGTGTAAAAAAACAGCAGTGCATTGAATGGTTATACTTACAGCATTTTGTGCATTTATATTAATTCCCTTTTTAAGTAACATAGATATTATAGTGAATGAGCCCTGTTTTGCAGCTAAATGTAAAGCAGTATTTCTATTTATGTCTGTGCATGTTACATCTGCTCCTCTCTCCAACATTAAATGAACACATTCTTTTTGGCCGCATTCTACAGCCTATACGTGCAATGTTAATTTACTAATATTTTTATAATGCTAAATATTAGCTGTTAAAAAGTGTATTACACATTGTTATTTGCAGTCAATAAAATGTTAGTAATGTATAAATGACTTTGAAGAATCAATAATTATATTACGCAAGATTATATGTTTCAGATGCATGGTTATTATTACAAATAAAATTAATATTATTCTAAATATTACCAATGGAAAAATATTAATTACAATTCACTTATGCATAAACCATTCAATGGTTATTTATTTCTAAGGTAATTTTCTTTAATTTTCATTAATTCTAAATTTTAATTTTTTAGCAGGTTAGATGGTCTAACGAGAACAACATTAAGCATTCATTCTTAGTGAGTTTAAGCAACGTGCCAACATGTACTTTGAATTCATTGTTAATTCTATAACATTAGCTCTACCAAATTATTTTCTTCTTCAAAGTCATTGTTAAATAAGATATGAAAAATCAAAAAACTACCACCATATTTAAGAGATACCTTCAAGAACGGTGTATACCCATCGCAATCAACATAATCTAAGCTAGCATTGTGATTCAACAGCACCCAAGCTATGTTATAGTAACCTTTAGCCATTGCCAGATGCAATGGCGTTCTGTTGAAACTATCCACAGAGTTCACATCAGTAGGTTTCTTTTGCAACAACATTTTGACTTTTTCTAAGCTGCCGTGCCATGAAGCTCTGTGTAATCGGCTCATCTTTTCCTCAGTTTCAGAGTCAATTTTATAGCAGTATACTGTACTATCCTGGTCTTCATCCAGCTCATCACCTGAAGGTGTACCAGAGCCACTTTTGTCCTCTTTCTTCCCTCCCCCTTTTACTAATTTCAACATTTTCTTCATTTTGATTGTATGTTTGGAATGTACCGTGCAATCTCAATCAAACATCTGAACACAAACTACTGGGGTGCACAAAATTTAATTAATACATCGGTGGTGTACACATATAGTATTCAAATGTTACAGCTTTATAATATCATGTGTGAGTGTGTATGTATGTGCAGTTTGTTTATTTTGCAGTTTTAACGACCACCTTGCGAGGTGACAAAAAATCAATACTACCTTCAGTAGAGCTTTCGCTGCACGGGACTATTCGTTGTGCGTATGCGAGAAGAGTGTACGGAAGTGTACGTGCGTGGCCGAACAAAAGGGGTCAATGGACAATCAACGGGTTAAACAGTAGCGATAAAATTATGTTATTCGATAATAAAAACATTTCAAACGCAAACATTTTATCACAGAACGTTCGGACGCAAAACGCACGTGCGCAAGACGCAAGTGAGCCAGTGTGACTGGTGAGGGTGTGAGTGTTAGCTGTTAGCCGGACGCCGAAGCCCCGAGCGTCTAAGCCGGGAGGGTCGAGACTCGAGGGATAATAATATAATATTAATATCCAAACAAATCCCCCATTGGCCAACCCCCACTTTCAGACCCAATTTATGTACCATGTACTTTTCCACCGTACGGGTACGACCGTAGCAAGTTGCTCATCACCATGGATACTGCTGTGATACTACTACAACTTGTAAGCCTCTTTTTCCGCGTTCGCCGCTGGCTAAACTGTTGTTGATATGATATCGGTTAAATTGTGTCAACTGAATGTAAATAATGTTGATTTATTATTCTTTAAATATTTAACTCCATATGTCCACTGCGGCACTGCATCGGATAATACGAGAGTTGAGCACAACCGTGAATTATTAATTTATTGTCAGGTATTTTCCAAAAGTACTTATTCCTCATTTATGACGACTTGTTAAAAGGGTCGGTCGTCGGTAGTCGGTTAATCGCATAGGTCTATGACACGATTTGGAAATGATCTTTACACTAGAGATCCTCTATTGTTCATGATTATGGTTAATCGCTAAAAATATATCGTTGTTACATTGTTTGTTAGTAATTGTTACAATAGACTTAAAACAAATATTTACTTATTGTGAAATGTAATGTTAATGTTAATTCTATGTTTGTCACCCGTCGTCAACTTTCCACACACTTGTATTTTAAGTGATGTATTCTGTACGAAGAAATTGAAATACTGCTGCATAAAACTACTGGGTTTAAAAAGACACTAAGTGTTAGGGCTTCCTCATAACCTTTTGGAACAATTGCAGTTTATCTACCAAGCGATTTTTTTTTTTTTTTTGATCCGTAAGTCAATCGACGTTAGGTTAACCAAATCTAACATGGGTGTCCAAATAAATTACCGCAAATAATTAATTTAAAAGTTAAATACTGAAAATTACGTATTTTTAATGTATTATATTACTTTGGCCCATAAGTGCAAAATATTAAAATTATTGATTTAATTTAACAATTAATAATATTAAAATGAAACTTATAGTATAATGTATAACATGTACAATATTGTCTCAGGTTGTATAATTTATTTTTGCGCTTTTATCCCACTACTAAGGTATAAAAACGCAAAATGAATTTGCTCCTTTGGTTTATCGAACAAGATAAATAATTTACACATTTGGATTTTAATGAAAAATGATGTAACCTACTCTTATTTATCATTTATGGTCTAATGGGTTAATGCAGTATTGCAGTAAGTGCTCCTGGGATATTGAGTTTTGGCCAATGGAAAGTTCATTTTTACACTTTTGACAGTTATTGGTTTTTAATGTTTTTATGAATGAGTTTTCTACATTACCGGACACCCTTTTTTTTTAATTCGATGTATTTTAACGTTTTAAAAAAGATGGTGACAATGAAATTTGGAGCAAATAACTAGTGTTTGAGTTATAACATTTTGAAAAATACGTGGTTTTCATTTTTTCATGTTGAAATTGCAACTGAAACAAAAATTACATCGGATAGGTAATAGGGCAGAGTAAATACGTTTTTGGGTAAAAAGACAAAAAAATAAAATATCTACATTTTTAATTTTGATAGGTAACTATGAATATTATGAATTACTATGAATTCAGGTTTCTTAATCACGAGCTATACGAACTTACTGCGAACCTCAAAGCAAAAAAAATTCCCCCAATTTGTTATGAAAAATCATATCGGATACGTTACAGGGCAATGTAATTTCGTTTTGAGTAAAAAGTCGACAGATGGAGTACATTTTAGATTCTGAACGGAGTGATGGAATCTATTGGTTTTACAATGATGGGTGTTTTTTTTATTTTTTTATTTTTGTGTCTGTCATCAAGTTTTGGGGCAGTAAAAATGCTTCGATATTCTTAAACAGCAACTTTTCTGAAAGAAAAGAGAATATAGATGGTACTTAGGTGAGTCAAAAATGCAACTTTTTCAATACTTTTTAAAAAAGTCGAAAAAAACGATAAAAAAATTACGAAAAAACGGGAAATTTTACCCAAAATCACGTTTTTACAAAATACATTTTTTTTTAAATGATCTAACTCAAAAACCAAAAACCGCAACAACTTGAAATTTTCACCAAATCTTTATATTGGCGTTTTCTATATATGGTTAAGTTTTCAAAGTATTTTAACATATTTTGACTTATTTATAGACAATTTAAATTTTCGATTTTTGTAATTTTTGTTTTTTAAACATCTATAAAATTTAATTCACTGACCGAAAACTCTTGAAAATTTAATACAAGGTTTATAATAAGTTAAAATTATCTTCACTAAAAATGTCGAAGATTGTTTCCCTCAAATTTTATTTATAAGCCCATAAAGCTCAAATTTGTAAAAAAGTTATTATTATCATTTAAAAATTGTTAAAATCCATAGGCACAATTTTTTTTTAAAGCGTTTGAAAAGCGAATATTGGTATAAAATTACATGTAAAATATAATATACTGTATAATATTCTAGACTGACAAATGATATCGGTTTTTGAAATTTGCTCTAACTCAAATACGAAAAACCGTAACAATTTGAAATTTTCACCAAATCTTTATATTGCAATTATCTATACATACTTAAGTTTTCAATGTATTTTGACATATTTTGACTTATTTATAGACAATTTAAATTTTCGATTTTTGTAAGTTTTTTTTTTTTAAATATCTATAAAATGTTTTTGACCGTCCGTAAACTCTTGAAAATGTATTAAAGGATTAATTATAAGTTATTCTAATTGTAACTATAAAATATCGGAGATGGTTTCACTCAAATTTTTTTTATAAGCTCATAAATTTCAAATTTGTATAAAATATGTTAAAATCGCGATAATTTGCAAGTTATTTTATAGTTGAAAATTCATAAAAATTTTTCTGTTTATACTTAAGGTTCAAAATTTTAACACTAGTTTGTCCATAAGCTAATCTTCAAAAATATATAAAAAAATTGCTACCGGACCAAAAGGAAAAAATTTTATGACCGTTTGAAATTGAAATTTTTACGAAATTGGATAAAATAGCGATTTATCGTCAAATGATTTTAAATATTTGTTATAATTCAAAAAGTATAAGTCGCAGAAACTTGAAATTTTCACCAGTTGTTAAGATAGGCATTTCCTCTATGTAAAATTATGAAATTGCATTATAATTCAATTTAAATATAAAATACTATATTATTATATACACATTTTAGACAAACATATTAACTCCGTTCAGAATCGTTATTCGTATACAATGATATCTATAATTGCATTCA
>JAIPRK010001952.1:0-34803 GCA_025469195.1 Chaitophorus viminalis
AAACGTAGTTCTGAAAATATACTCCAAGCGATTATATTATTTTAATGTACTTTTCATTTGACAGTTTCTTATATTTTATGCCATTTTATTCCAAGTGAATTGCTTACTCAGACCTATCAGTTTGTACGTGCCAATTTAAACAAACTATTTTATATTTATACTGCAGGCTCAGACGTAATTAGAACTTTATACTTACGTTGGTGAACATGATACATATTAACTTTTTAAATTCTAACTTAAATAGACATTATTTAATTTCGTATACATTTCAATAGAAAAAAGAATACCGATCAACTATTATAGTAAAGTATTATGTAGCTATTATTATTAGCATCCTCAATAATATAACAAGTGTTTAGTTAGATTTACTACACAATGAAATAATATTGAGTGAATATATTATGTCAAAAATTCTTTTAAAAACATCAACGATCATTACAGAATCTAATTTATAATAATTTGTAATTTTAATTAGAATCATCATATTTTATTTTATTCAGGTATCACTATATGAAAAAAAAATAATAATAATAATATTATTGCATGATTGTCAATTTATAACAGAATTTGTATTTATTTAAAATTTATACAAACAATTTAAGATCAAATTTTATAACATTAATTGATTGCGTGTATTACTTATAAGTTATATCCTTATATATCCTTTCTCACCCACAATACTAGAAAACACTCTCCAACTTCCACTTCATCATACTTCATATGGTCAAAATCATCCTCTGCTAAAGCGGCATAATGAGTTTACTCCTCACCACTATTTTTATGAATAAGAAATACTTATTATTTTATTGTTATAATCTTTACTTATATTATTCATATTTTCTGTTTTTATTTATATATGTTATTAATTTACATTGTTATAATTAGTATGTAAACCTGTAAATTATATCTAAAATATTGCCTGCTTAGGCGTTAAAAAATAAATAAATAAATAAGTTATATTATGTTACATGATGCATGATAATCAATAATTGTATTCATAAAGAAAATTATTGTTTTATTTTTCAATTATTATTATAATAATAAATATGGTTGGTTATTATAATAAACTGAAAATAAACCTATGACAAATCAAATATTTTCAAGTAGAATGAGGTCAATTATTCTTAAATGACATCATAAAATACAAAAATTTGCATAAACACACCCACTCAAGACTCAACGATATATATAGTTATATATTGTACATTATATTACAGACTTTATTTACTGAGTTTCTGAATGTGATTCATGGCTTTAAAAACATTTTATAACTAAGTATAGGTACTGTGATAATAATATTAAACAATTTTCTTTGAATTTTTTTACTGACTCACGGATGAAAAAAGTAATACATTTCTTGAGTAGTAAATAAACTTACATTAAGCTAATGGCAATAGAATTATTAGTAATAGTATATTTATAAACAGAGTTAAAGTAATTTTCATCAAAACATTCACAAAATATTAAATTTTGCCCAGTACAATTATTTATGTTTTCTTTTCTATTTTGGCCATCTATATTGATGTAACATGTAACAAATTAATTTTTTTTCATCAACATCTTTATTATTACTTATAATCATTAAATATTATTCACTGTTAAAATTATTTTTTTTTTTTGTCTACTCTTAAATATTTTTATTTTTATTATACCATATCATTTAAAAATAAAGTAGAATATATACAACAATTGAACCAAATTAATAAGTGAAATTTTAAAACTTCTGTATACTCTTCTACTGAAGATCTTACAGATTCAATAAATATTTTCAAGTATGATTGAATATATTTCTTGTAAAATTGTTTATAATTTATAACCTTAGACCCCCCTCACCCATGACCCATATGAGTCTTCTCAGTGGAACCCAATATTCATTTATTAAAAAAGTAAGTAATTTTATCCATATATTATCTAGGTCGTTTTACAAACATTTTTAAAAAAACTTTCCTTTCATTTATCTAGTTTACTATAAGTTTATTATATAATATATGCATTATTTTTATATAGAATATAGATAAAATTTAAATAAATTGAAAAAGTATTATTTTCGTTATAAGATCAACCGAAACGTATACACAAAAAAATGTGTTCTTTTTCGAGAAGACTCTGGGGACTATTTTATCAGACTAGAATTTCCAGACTAGGTTATCTTATGTTTATGTAGAACGATTTTTATTTAAAAACTTTTCCTCTATATTTTCTTTATTTTTCTTGGCCATTTCTTATTGTTCAACCCTCACATATTACAAAATTTACAAAAGTTTCACTGTCACTTGAAAAAATAAAATATATTGACAATGTCAAACTAAACGGATACAAATAAAAAAATACCTATTAAAAAGGAATTATTTTTGTACTTGATCTTATACCTACGTATATATCGAGATTATATTATATTTAGTATTCTTATTTTTTTCACTTATTTAATTTTATGTTTTTGAACAACTAATATTTTGGTTATTATTTAGCGTGCAAGAATACAATTAAATATAAATATTTACTATGACGTTCTTGGTTGTAACTTTTGACCCCATTTTGAGCCATAGAAGAAATTGTTGTGGTCACCAGAATAAATTGTAAGTATTTTTATACATTTTATTTCGTTTTATATGGTTATATTGCTCCTTATTTTCAATGTGTTGAAGACTAATGAACATCGATTCATTAAACTAATAATCATTATAAATATAAAACATAATCAAAAATGTTTAACTTATACTTGTATTAAATTTATTTCTTATATATTGATATTTTCAAATCATAATAATAATTTATTTTATATTCAGCCATAGCTATAAGCTATCTGTATTTTCAAGTGTTAATTAATAAAGTAGGATTTGATGTTGGAAGTTGCCACGTTAAATACGGTGTTTTTACAAATTATATGGCTTATAGGTGGATAAAATATTTATTGTTTTTAAAAAATTTGTTAAATTTAGTTGAAATACGTAAATGTCTATACTAATTTCGCCATCTGAATATAAGTCAGAATACAGGTTTTCATAATAAATTGATAACCTTTCAAGAAATAACCTTTCCATTAGATTTTAATATAAGTATTTTAATTTATATATATTTCTATTTATAATTTTTGATTTTCAGAATTCTAAGTTAATCTAAAATTTATAATGTATATTAAAACATAAACTATTTAATATGATTTAAGAATCGAATAATAAAATATCTGCAATTATATGGCACTAAAAAAGGCAGGTACTCAACATAGAACAATATTATTACTAATATTATATGTACCTATTATTAGTTATTAATAATTAAAATTATAAGTAGTATGGGTCAGCAATAATTATCATGATAATAAACTTCATGTAATTAAATCCAATAACAACCGAAAAACAACGAATTTGAACATTATACTTAGAGAAAACTTAAAAAGAATTAACATTAAATAACATAATTTTATAAGTTAAATATCGATAAATGGCGAAAACAAGTTAATAAATTAATTTATATTATACGGTGTAATGAGAGTACCTAATAAGCATAACTTAACATGAATTATTTATTATTTGTTTGTTAAAAATAGTTATGTATATTTACATACATCAATGTATTTTATTATTTTGTCGTTAAATATGAACCATAAATCATAGTTAAATTATTCATAGATTTTTGTTTATAAAAATAAATAATACTTATTAATAGTATTGTTTGTATGATGCTTTGTCTTCGTGTGTATTAATTAGTATTTAAAATATTAAAAAAAGGAAAATAAATTTAAACTACCACTTTTACAACTACCATATTATTATAGGGATAATCCTTCACTGTCTTAAGATTCTAATTTTGTTTTCACATATGGTTTAAACGTAATAATGTATTATCTCTTATACTTATACGTATATCGAATAAGTAATAACTCAACAGTCGTATAGTAACAAGCGCATCCATATGGGTGTGCTTATGACGCTTAAGTTATTAAAGCAAAGCGCTCTGTACAATTCTGCATATTATTATTTTTAATTTAACTATTCAAATAACGATAAAGTAACCAATTGAACTAGAATACTATGGAATAATATTATAATGAGTATATGTGTGTATGTTATTTTTCTGCAAAATCTATATAAAATTAAGTTCCAAGCTTTCTTATGTACAATTTACAAATCATTCAACAAATTCAAATATATAGGTATGCTCAAGATTGTATGTTAGGTACCTACTTTTAATAATTATCATTTGAATCTGAAAGATTTTAATTTTGTTAAAATGTTAAAAAAGTAAAATGTCGGCATATCATTATATTGTGAATTAAAATCTAGCGTAACACAATAGGAACTTCAAATTTAAAAAGCAATGATTTTTTATTTACAGGTAAGTCATAGGATTTGAGTTTAAAGCCTAGTAAATTAAATAAATTATCAACCGTTTATTTTCTTGTGTTTTTATTCGATTTGCTATAATAACTCTAATAATCTAAAATCTAACTGTATGAGCAAAAAGTTTAATTAATTATACTCACTGGGTATTACCCAGTTTAAATCAAACTTAATATTATTTTTCTATTTATTGTGTACTAACATCATGTATTTAACAATACTAAAATTGTAGTTAGCCATGTGTTGAAAAAACCTATGAAAGTAAATACTTGAAATTTGTAAAACGCATACATTTTTTATCAAAAATTTACCGTTTTCGAACATGCCAATACATCCAAAAAATAACAATTAAAGCATTAACAACCAGCCAAAAGTTGAAATATCTATGATTGAGATTTTTTGGATTATAACAAAACACTAAAACTATTTTCATAAAAATAGGTTTGTGGTTAATTTCACTTTTTTAGTTATTACCATACAACTAGGATTTTAACTATTATCCTAGTAGTGTAGCCCGAATAAAAATGATTTTATTTATGTTTTAAATTTTATTCTTTTCTAGACTTGACATTTTTAAAGCAATAATTTTTATAAAGTATTATTATTTGTATTACATATTATGTATAATAAACATTAAACAATAATCGTCATGTTGGAAAAAATTAACAAATGAAATTAATTAAAATTTAGTTATAAAATTCAAATCATAATAATTTATAAAATGTAATTTATAAATGTTTTTGCTAACACGCATTTGCCCTTAATAATTTTAAATGATTTTAATTCAAGTTCCAATTTTAAAAAGAAAAAAGAAAGTTGGAATTGCAATTATTTATGAGACTGATATATTTAAATAAGAGTTTTTATTTTAGTTAATTAAAGAACTTTAAATTACAAAAAAAAAATCAATAATTGTTGTTTGTTAACATCATGGGATGACTAGTAAAAAAAATATCTGGGTTCAATATTACATATGGTGTTTCACCAAGTTCGCAACTGACAATATTTTTTTATTTAATATTTCTATACGTATATACCATACGAAGTGTGGTTTTTGAAAATTTATGTATTATTTTCATATGTATTTATTCTACATTTTTATGTTTTATATATTTTGTATGGCGTGTGCAACATTTCATATTGTTTCCTCTTTTAAATATTTTTACTTTTTACCTAATGATTTTAACACGTAAAAAAAAAACTATGAAATATCTTAAATTATCATGTTGATATACGAAAGTGCGGGCATATACAATAGGTTATTTTAAGAGTTTGATTTATATTTCATACGACCATAATGCCGTGTAGTAGAATTATGGGTTTAACTTTTAAGTAAATATAATGAAATGTGGTTACTGTAAGGTTAGTTATTACTAAATTCAAAAAATATAAAGCAACACAAAGCGTGTAAACCTCATATCAAGAGTATAATAGAGAAACTATATCAAATCGCGTCATATTTCACGAGCGTTCTGTTGACATACAACTTAATCAAATCGAAAACATTTTAAATGTATGAATACAAAATATTATAATATTAGTATTCACCATATATATAGTACAATTGTTTATACACACGAATACTATAATTCATTCGCGAAAATATAATAATAATTGAACGCATATTGCATAATAAAATATTTTTTACTGTACGTGTGATTGTATATAAGATATCACGGCTACTTGACTGTTGTTAAAATTATAATAAGATATTAAAATAGGCATAACAGTATGTCTATGTACGTAATAATATCAATAATATCATTATATATTATAAACTATACGCATAGTTGTCTCTCTCGTAATTTGTCCGACCATGTATATAAATTTGTTATATAAATCGTGGTATACTTATAAGCTGATAATTAGTACAGAACATTTTGAATATTATGAAAATATTAAGAATCCATCGTGTATATTTGATCATGTGAGAAACGCAGATAACGAAAATTATCTTTGCTGATGTATCTGTAAATGTATAATATTACGTAAGTACAATATTCATATATATATATATATATATATTTATGTATATAGGTACTCAAATGAAAAACAATCGAACTACTACTGCAGCAGATCGTCGGAAATTAATTATAATAAAATACCAAAACGTGCCTGACCGTCATACGCTATATGGGTACATCGTAATAATAGGCGACGAAGACTACCCGTGTTCACCCCCGTAAACATTTTTTTGTTCCGAAAAATATTATAAATAGTAATATTGCAATACGGTCCTGTGTCATATGGACGCAGTCGTAATGCGTAAAGTCGGGTGCTCACGACTTGTATATCGACGAATATTCGCTATTCGTTGATACTCACCGTGTCGCGGAAACGAAGTACTTATACGAATATTCGGTATTCGGTATTAGTTATTCACCAGAAATTATACGAATATTCGTCAACTATACACGCGAGTCATGGGAATGCATCATTATCGGCTATTCGACTAAATCGACGATTATTCGAGTATTCTCGTATACACTCGTCAACTACACAAGCTATGGAAACTCGGCTTAATATAATATACATAACATTATATGTGTAATGATATCAATATTCGGAACGCGGAATAGGAATTTAATAAAGCGTCATAAGTGTATCGGTGGTTGGGTTACATATTATACGTTGGAACTTTGTCGGAAATAATTCCACGTACGTTATTAATGTGATGATGAATTATTATCAAATAATATTACATATATACATAGGCGGGCCCTCGAACGTACAGTGAAAATATATTAAAGTACACATAATATTGATACGGTAAACAGCTGCCGATCGTGATCGTACGTACACTATACATTATGGTTTGCTTCTTTTCTCTCTATCACTTTTGTTCAGGAGAGCCACTCGCGCGAAGGTCAATCTCCAAAACCGTTAAAAATGTCGTAAAACAAACGTTTTTTTTTTTTTCATTATTATTAATCTGCCACTTCTCCGCCTTGACCTTTGTTGTAATGTGTAATTTTTTTTTCGTTGTTCTATTCCGCCAGCTCTGTATATGTACCTACTCGTTCTCCCCTTTCATCGGCTGTATAAAAAACGCGGTGGCGGCAGAGGCAACAGCAACAGCAACAGCAGCAGCAGCAGCAGCAGCAGCAGCTGGATGGAGGAAGGCCAGGTGGTGCGTTTACATAATATTATTTTGTCTCTGCGGCTGAAATTTACCGTCCATTCACCACCACCACCACCACCACCGCCACCACCATTGCTGGAAATGGTGACGATGGCGGCAGTAGCGGCGGCTTCGGTTGCCTGCGATGATCGGGTTAAGTGGCCGGCCGAGGGCCGTTTTGTCAGCAACAATATACGCACACTACACATAATATTATATTCGAACAATAACCATGTTTGACTTAATTACCGGATATTCTTAACGGTTATACGTATAACCACATATACTTCATAATATAGGACATGATGTTAATATTGTAATGAGTAATAACACACACACACACACGCGCGCGCGCGCAATATACATAAGTACTATGTTTACGATAAAACTGGTACACAAAAAAAATATTAATAATTTTTTAATCTCGTATAAACACAATACAGCATTTTTATTATATGCAGTCGGTTTCAAAAGCCGCGCACGTATCACCCTTGTATATGGTTTCTCAATAGCAAATCAATATATTTTAATGTGATTTTTATTTTTATAGTAATAACTATAAGGAAATTCTTATTGGACGGCATAAGTTTTGAAAATTCAATAATTTTCAATGCAGTTATTTTTTATTATTTAAAACCACATTAAAAAAAAAAAGTTTAATTGAGTGAAATCAACCAAATTAAAGCAAATTATGTTTTTGATTCCATAAGAACAACTAACATTTTCTGAATGATACACGTAAAAAAAAAAATTAAAAAAACGGTTTTTTATAAATATTGTATAGATTTGCCATGTATATACATTAGTGATTCAGGACATTTAGAGCATACTGTATACTTTCTGCGTTAATGCGAACAAAAGTCCGAGGAGATACAGTTCATTACGACGCCTATAAAGGTTGTATAACTTGATGATATACACCCAGTTAGTGAAGTTGTTGACCGTCGTCGTAGAAAATCGTTTTTGTGTATCGCACTCGTGGACAAATTTTTGCTTTTTTTTATCGAATTACAACAGTAACGACAACGACAACGACCACGATGACCTCCTTTTCAACCCTCGAGTTTTAACAAAGTGCATACGTGTATATAATATATATATATATATATATATAGAGAGAGAGAGAGAGAGAGAGAGAGTGAGAGAAAGTTTATGCTGTACAAAATGTGCGCAATTATAATAATAATAATAATAATAAAAGACTTACGAATGACTGTGAAATTCAATAAGGGGTGAGATGTTACAAAACAACCCCGGTAACGTATACGCTATGTACCACATTATACGATTTGAAGGATAATTAATCAATGTTGATTATATAATAGCACTGTGTCGGTAATTATGTATTATTAAACTCAATATGTACACAAAGTATACATGTACATGAAATTAAAATGATAAATTCTTTTGATACTATCTACAGTCTACACAAAAGCGAAAAAATAAAATAAAACGTGTTAATAACATTTTCCAATATTCGCATTGCAGATTAAAATGGAATAAATATATTATATCTTTATCATATCATTATTACTCAACACTTTAAACTTTGAAATAACGCAAATATTATCTTTAAGCCACAAGTAAACATTATATGTTTATACATATTATTTTGAAGTACGCTATGATACACACGTAATTATTGTGTAATAATAATTAATAATATTATTTTTAATTTTCTACACAAAGTATAGAGATTATAACAGGCTCTATTTTTGTTGTTCTGTTAAAATAAATATACAACTTACGTAATGCTCACTAAAATAAATTTAAAATCTCACTGAAACCTTTTTAATGTAAATATTTGATTAGATTAGGTAGGTTTTTTTTATTCAGCTTAAAACACAAATACAAACAAATGAATCTAAAAATATCTTATACACCGTAATATCCCACATATATAATTTATATTAAGTTATACTCTTTCGTATAGCATTCAAGATTATAATTTTTTCAAGAAAAAGATATTTAATTTTTAGTAATTAAAAGAATTGAAGTATAATTTATAGTCCAATCGTAAAATAAACACTATAATTGTAATAAATGTAGTCTCTAATATTAAAGAAGAATGTAGTTCATTAAATTCAAAACACATAAATGACGTGACTCATAAACTTTAGATGCAATAACACTTACAAATCTTTTATCGGCCATATATAATATAGTCAATGAACGCTTAACAAACATGCGTAGCATTTCAACTACTGCAACTAGCTTACTTCGACTGCGATAATGGTATAAACGTAAGAAAAACGTGAGTACATTTTATGAGTTCTAATTTAAATAACATGTATTGTTTGTTTGTTTTGTTTTTATATAATTATATCAACTAATTTATATCAGATTCATATTGTTAATGTTATACAATACGTAATAAATACAGTAAATGGTTTTAAATATTTTATAATATGTAATACATAGAATGGTGCTTTTATATAAGGGCACGAATAACAACTTTCTAAGAAATCTATTTCTACGATCTTATAAAAACGACAAATTGTCTGTTATTATTACGCTAATAAACAACGGAACATAATGGTAAGAACTGTTTCAATACTAATTTATTATAAACATTCAGCTGCTTATACAAACTTCAAGATATCGCTACAAGTTACTAATGCATTTAAATGAATAATTATCGCATAGCAATACTGAAAACTAACTAATGAATGTCGCTCGACATAATGTTATTATTATTATTGCAATAATTCTATATAAATATAACTATTACCACTATTACTACGCTGATATAATGTAAATGTATTGGAATGAATATACGTATTTATTTATTTTTTATATGACCGACTGTGATAATTTGTTTTAAATATTAACCTTTAAAATAAACAATGATTTTTTTACAATCAAATGTATTTCAAAGTACAGGATAAAATTATACAGATATTATTCGTGCTAAATATTCTTTTCAAGAAAACATATATCGTTTTACTTATTGTCTGTTAATAATTAATAATGTATGGAAATATGTTATACAAAAAAACTTTAAACCTTTATTACGTCCATACAACTTATACATACAAATGAATAATACTATCAATTAGTTTTTAAAAAGATTTTCCAATGGTATACAGAAATCCTACTCAATACATATATATTACACTTCCTACGTTTTCTAATCAATATTGCATTTAGTATATTCCTTGTATAATCCCTCGTAAACTGTTATAAACATGTATAGCAGTACTAGGCGAAATGCTTAACTCAGTAAGCCTATAAATTATATATGTACGTATGTACAATGTATATTAAATCGAAACGTATGCCAAATTTCAGGTTCACGGTACACGCACTGATCCGGCGGTCAATTCGGCTAATTTGTAATTCGACTATGGTGAAAACAGTTGACCTGTATTTCAGTCTGTACAACACTCGCTTCGACCATGGTCCACTACGAGACAGTAATTTATTTCTAAAAACGGGTTAATTAAAACCGTCGAGTGTAACAACGCAAACATACGCAGAGTTAGTATATACAATAATAGAATTGATGCGTTATTATATGCATATGCCATGACTAAAAAATCCCAAGTCTAATTTGTTTAATAAACTGTACAACGAAATGTTCGCATTTGAAATTTTATTTTTGACTTTGCAGCGCTCAACGTTCGAGATGTTCTTAAATGCAAAAATAATAAAATCTGTTTTTAAATTGAGTATAAGCACGCTATTTCACGATAAATAACAGAATTAAACTAATATCTCGATCACTCACCTATTCAGTGTTGTAGAGTCGTAGCCCGCGGTATTGCTTTGCATTTGAACATAATAATTTATAATATTACATAATAAATAATTATTTTGAATGGAGAGTCATGTACCTATTATAAATAATAATTAAAAAACATATTTCATATAAAACTGTGTAAATACCTATGAATTCGCATCTAAATATCTAGCGTCGTCGTTGTAAATCGAAATGTTCAAAATGCCTCAAATACACAAACGGATTTACTTAGATTTTTAAATGCCTAGTTTTAATAATGTATTATAATTATAATATTAATAATTAAAATAATTGATTAATTAACCCATTTTATTAATTTGTAGAGCTTACAGGTGATCTAAAAGTACAAAAGAAATATATGATTTGCACAAATGTAATTATAACTTTGAACAAGAAGCGCATGCAATCGTAATATTCATTACCATAAACGTAATATTCGTGATGGAACAGAGTAAATTTAATTACGATGCAAGTGGTTAAACGACTTAAACGGGCGGAAAACAAACACGTAGAGTCGTTGCTACGTAAAAACCGTTTCCGATCTGAAAAATATGATAATACGATATGTTGTGTTACTGTTTCTTATTGAGACGATTTGAAACGTTACGGCACCGATGCCATTGTGAGCGCACGGCAAATCGTGTGCGGTGGACGGTTGTACGTCACGCCACGTGATCATCGTCACAGCACGTAACGCGATATTATGATGGTAACAATACTCTGTTTTCGGGGGTGGAAAGTGTACATCAAAGTCGTTTGAGTTTCGCGACGATGAGCAAAAACGAGAAAAGAAAAAAGACAAACGCTATCGCGAGTATATGCATTATAATATACTATATTATACAAAACGATGTCGACGACATTAGCGCCCCCGTGAACCTGCATTCTAGGTATAATATATGTATATACGTACACTCAGTACAGTCTACATGTAGATAAATACTATAATCAGATGCAAAATAAAACAAAATTTATATAATTTCAGCTGCGCGTGCGGCGCGGCGTGTGCGTACGCGTATATATAGTGTATCATATTATTATTATGTACATAATACGCGTGCAGCGGCATAAAGTATTATTTGTACACATATATTGTTGTCGCGCCTTTGAGTTTTTGGCAAAGGGGACGAGGGAAAAAAGTTTGCGCCGCTCGGGGGATACAACGGCGGAAAAACAAAAACCCACCCCGTGGTTTGTATATGTGTGGCTGCGCAGTACAAAGATGTGTTCGCCGACAAGGCTTTTGTGAAAGGGGTGTGCGCACCGGGCTCGTCGACAGTGGTGGCTGATGATGGGGTTGATAAGCCATTATCGCGGTGCTGTCAGCTGTGACCCTGGTACTTTCAAAGGCCTAAGGGGTGGCAAAAACCTAGGCGAATACCGTACATGCCGCGCGCAAACACTGCAACTGCACCTCGTGCACTACACACTATATTATATCGTACAATATAAAATATTATTATTATTATTATTATTATTATTATTATTATTACACACGCGCACTATTATACGGAGTACGCACATTTCGTGTCCGCGCCACGGACAACCGGTTCGACTAACAATGCGAAAAACGAACAAATGACGGTGATGGTAATGATGACGATGATAACAATAATGCGTTCTCCTTTTTACAATTTATATTATTATTACTATATATTGTTATTGTAATGAGTTGCTGCTGCTGCTGTTGCTACGAGTCTCGGACGGGTGCATGCGTATATAGAGGTACACATGTTAGATACAATACTCTAAATATTATAATACTATATACTATAGTCTATAACCATATACAAAACGTAAGCGGCGCGCGCGTGTGTACTGGTCGACGCGCGTTTTCGTCGTTCTCAAGTTAATACACAGGGTGGTTAAATATGGTATAGCGGATCAAACCGTACTGATCGGACGATATGGGTTCATTTCACTTGTACAGTTGGACGCGACTTTCGCACGCGGAATACTGTATAATATGTGTATGCCACAGGAGCATCTGCGACGCGAGGTGAATGAATATAAGAACCTGCTGCAGCACGCTTTTCTGTAAATGTACTTCTATTGTCATAAGAATACCGACAAGGATTAATTGTACCAATACGTTTCACGTGTATGTTTTTCTGTATAGCCACATCGGAAGAATCGCCCTACCGTACCTGTATATCATGAGCGATATCGAATGATACGGTTATACCGTACATTCGCAAATCGAGTATTGCATATTTTGTTCGTAAAATATCGCATTGTTGGCACACACTGTGTAAATATAAGATCGGGTGCATCCTTAATTAGAGCGAACTCACCCGGCGCGTTATATATTAAACGACATGTGTTTATATATAATTATAAAATATGTACAATAATACAATTGATTGCCATGAAGGAGCGACTACGAGCCACGTGTCCCGAGGTATATCATGTACTTATATAAGTATATATATATATATAAACGGCTACGGTTACTGCCTTTTTATCAATTCAGGGTATTTTTTTATTTCTTACGCACTTGCCGTGTTTATAAAAAACGCAAAAGACGCAAAGTTCGGTTTTTCGAAAAAAAAAAAAAAAAATCCAAAAAGTCTCTCCCCTTCTGGTCATCAATGACTATTACAACCGAACTATATTATATATCATATAAAGGTAGCTGGGTTCTACGTAACACTATTGTGGACAGTTGAAATATCCTATGTACGGATGTATAATATATAATATTAATTATAAAAGTAATAGTATTTATGATCAATGATATTACTATAGGTAGAAACGGATATGGAATCGGTTGTGTATGCTATAACAGTACATTATATTTGTATTGTTCATCAGGCACGCCTATAATATCATATACGATATAATACCTATAACTTGCTTAGTATTGTTGCTTTTTTTATAAGTCGCTGGGAAAAGTTTAAACGCACTCATATTTTCTACGCATTTGACGGATGTTGTTAACGCCGGATCACCCAGAACGTTTTTACTTCATTATGCATGTATCGATATAATAACATGGTTTTAATCGAACGGTTATAATAATAAGTCTTCGTCAATTCTTAAATATACATATTCATTAATTATACGTATCTGACCAAATTGTATTATACCTGTATCGTGTGCATCTATATACGTCTATTGTCTAACGATAATCTGAAATCAAAATAACGTAATACATGCGTACGTATATCATCACTATAAAAAAGTTTACGGTCAAGATAACGAAAATACGAAAATGCTACCTACGGGAAACATCGATATTTCTGATCAGTATTGTATCGAATTGTACTATGAGAACATGTGTGCGTTACTGAAAACTGTAATTGGTTAGAATCGAGAGAAACAAAGCTATACTTATTTATTTCATCATGTACTTGCGAGAATACATTGTATAGTTTACATAATCAAACCAGTTAAATCAAAACAGTATTCGAAATAATTAAGAATCTTACATTTCACGCCATTAAACATTTTTTTATATTTATCAAATAATTATTATATTAATATGACATAATTACAGTGACCATAAATTTAAAAATAGATAGAAATATAAATAATAACTTTACCAACTATTAAGCTATGAGTATAAGTTGTTTTTATACGTATACAAAAAATATATTATTTTAATTTTCAAGCAAAAAGCATTTCTATTTTACTCGAATTAATAATACATATTGAATTATAATCATTATATATGCATTAGATAATTACTAAAATTGAAAAAAATTTAAATATTATATAAAGTTACAAACTCAATAACTAAAAAAACCATAGTTAAAAGAAATTATTTTAACTCTTTATAATATTTTGTTCATCAAATAACTACAGAGTATTTTTAACCGAAATTGTTTATAATATAAATTAAATTATATTATACCTATTATAGATATGTATATAATGTTATATTGTTTGCGATCGTATGAAATATGTAATACACTATTCAAACAAAAATAACAAATAAATATCAAATTTTCTATATAATATTATTGTGTCAATATTGAAAATAAATACATTTATTAGGTTTGTATAATAAAGTAAGGCGATATATTAGAATTTAGTATTCACTTCATTAAAACAAAGAACACTACCCGAGTAATATAATAGTGAAGTTAAGCTTACGAATTCCGAAGCATGAGTAGAAAATATATTATGAGAACTAACAATAACTTATTGAACTAAATAAAATGAAAAAATGTCAGAATGTATATTTCCTCTTCGGATCATATTGATCCTGTTGTATTATACATTATGTATGATAGTTAACGTATCTTTCAATTTCAATGTGACTAAAACTAAGTAAAAATTAGTCATTTTTTATATTTTTGTCATCCGAAATCGATCACAAACATTTGGTTCGAGTACAACTGTATGTTTATGTTTTTCGTCACTATAAACAATAGAGGTTTATTAATTTTTTTAAGTTTTAATTTTGGCGCTTTTTATCTAAGTATTAAGAACTACCCTTTAAATTCCTCGAATTCACCAGTTATACTTATAACCGATTGTTGTCTATAGGTACCGATATTTTTAACTGTTTTCAAAGTCGTTTCATAATCTGATTCATCCGTTATACCGTTTTTGTTGTTTTAGAATCACGAGTGTTAACCATTGTAAAAATAAAATATATTTCTGAAAGGTGAGTGAATGTAGATGGTACTTGGACAAGTCAAAAATCTAACTTTTTCAATACTTTTTTAAAAAATCGAAAAAAACGATAAAAAAATTACGAAAAAACGGAAAATTTTATGAAAAATCACGTTTTTACAAAATACATTTTTTTAAAATGCTCTAACTCAAAAACTAAAAACCATAATAACTTGAAATTTTCACCAAATTTTTATATTGGCGTTCTCTAAACATGGATAAGTTTTCAAAGTATTTTGACGTATTTTGACTTATTTATAGACAATTTAAATTTTCGATATTCGTAAAATTTTTTTTTTAAACACCTATAAAATTTAATTAGCTGGCCGAAAACTCTCAAAAATTTAATACAAGGTTTATAATAAGCTTAACTTATCTTCACTAGAAAATAACGGTGATCGTTTCACTCAAATTTTTTTTATAAGCTCATAAATCTCAAATTTGTATAAAATGTGTCAAAATCACGATAATTTGCAAGTTATTTTGTAGATAAAAATTCATAACATTTTTTCTATTTATACTTTAGGTTTAAAATTTTGACACTAGTTTATCCATAAGCTAATTTTCAAAAATTAATAAAAAAAATTCTACAGGACCAAAAAAAAAATTTATGACCATTTAAAATTTAAATTTTTACGAAATTGCATAAAATAGCGATTTATGGTCAAACGATTTTAAATATTTGTTATAATTCAAAAAGTATAAGTTGCAGAAACTTGAAATTTTTACCAGTTGTTAAGATAGGCATTTTCTCTATGTCATATTTTTTCAAAATATTATATTGATTTTTAAGCCACTAATAGGCATTTAAAATATTCGAATTTTTTACATTTTTTTTTTTATAATTGGTGATAAAAAAAAAATTGACTTATACAAAATACTTGAAAATTTAATAGAAGATTCCACAGAAGTAGTTATTATTGTTATTCAAAAATTATTAAAACCCGTAGGCACAATATTTTTTATTAGCATTTGCACAGCGAATATTTATATAAAATTACATGTAAAATGTAATATAATGTATAATATTCTAGACTGACAAATGATATCGGTTTTTGAAATTTGCTCTAACTCAAAAACGAAAAACCGTAACAACTTGAAATTTTCACCAAATCTTTATATTGACATTATCTATACATACTTAAGTTTTCAAAGTATTTTGACTTATTTATAGACAATTTAAATTTTCAATTTTTGTAAGTTTTTTTTTTTTTAAATATCTATAAAAATTTTTTGGCTGTCCGAAAACTCTTGAAAATGTATCAAAGGATTAAATATAAGTTATACTAATTATAACTAAAAAATATCGAAGATGTTTTCACTCAATTTTTTTTTTATAAGCCCATAAATTTCAAATTTGTATAAAATATGTCAAAATCGCGATAATTTGCAATTTATTTTGTAGTTGAAAATTCATAAAATTTTTTCTGTTTATACTTAAGGTTCAAATTTTAACACTAGGTTTTCCATAAGCTAATCTTCAAAAATATATAAAAAAATTTCTACCGGACTTAAAAGAAAAAATTTTATGACTGTTTGAAATTTAAATTTTTACGAGATTGCATTATAATTCAATTTAAATATAAAATACTATATTATTATATACACATTTTAGACAAACATATTAACTTCGTTCAGAATCGTTATTCGTATACAATGATATCTATTATTGCATTCAAATTTAACAAATCCATTATAATAATGACCTATCCTATAAACGAGGTGCACTCCACCCCTAACTGAACAGCAAAGCGAGGCCCACCCGTTTTTTACATATATATATATACTAAGAACTGAAACCATCTTAACACTTATTATAAATTGGTAGTTTTGTATACTAGTAGTACTATTATGTGATAATATTAAAATTGGATTTTTTATTTTGTTTTTCTTATACAATAAAAGACGAAATACAGTCGGAGGATTAAAAATAATATTTATTAAGTATGTTATTCTACTATATAAATACTTCAAAATTATTTTCCGCCTTAAAATCGTCCAATGGTTTTTTAAATTTTTTAATAGTGCTTATAAAATAATTTAGTCTGTATAAAACGAGCATAGATACTTGAATTTTAAACCTATAACATTCTATAGAATTTTGAAGAAAAAAATCTATTTGGTATTAAAAATATCTTTTATATTAGTCAGTCTTACAGTTATTCGTTAGTGATGATAATCAATACACATTATAAATCAAAATTTATTTTATTTAGTTATGACCAGATAGTTATATAATCGCATTAACGACGTTTAAGTTCAAGAATAGCTGTATAAGTTTTTAGGATTTTTTAACTTAATTTAATTTAATTAAATACCCAAAATTGGTTGTCAACAATTTTTGTTATCTTAATTTTAATATTTCCTCTTAATTCATTAACTTATCAGTTGTAAAAAGTAAACAAAAGTTCATGATATAATGATTTTGTTAAAAATTGTAACATTGAGATATAATTTACAATCAACTTGACATGAAAGTATTATAATTGTCTGAAAAAACTCAGTTAATCATATATAAGATTTATAAACTATTCGAAATTATGCTACTTTTTAATTGCATTAATTAAGATAATTTGTTGATTATCTCTACAGAGTTTCTGTTAGATACGTTGAAACCCCTTGAAAATAATGTAAGTTACGCGAAACAAGCGTTATTTGATAAAACAAGTCATTTTATGGCTTAACTTGCACTTGTGTACCATGACTCGTGAGCCATTCTATGTACTATGTATACCAAACAAATCATAATATTTTTAATTTTTGTAAATGTTTAAAGTTTAAAATTTAATTTTTTAACTGATTTGAACCTAAACTAACCTAATTACATTGTGTTGTATATTAAAACTGTAAGTCTTTAATACCTGCAGTTCATCAAATTATTTTATTTCGTAATGAATTTGATTTACAATCATGTGTGTATATATATATATATAAAGTGTATATATAAAGTAAGATATTCAATGCCAAGTATTTTATATATCACATTAACCTTCACTTAGATTTATTTTCACGTTATGATGGTTTATGTATATAAATAATACGATTGATTTGACGAAGGACAATCACCCGCCCCCGTGTCTCACCGGATTTTCAGTATTATGATAGTGTTCAGTGTCAGTGTACCTATAAGACACATTCACATAATATACCTATATCGTATAAAAATATAAATTGTAGACTTCCATCAGTTTATGGATAAAATAAATTAACGACAAAGATAAAATTTTTTATATAAACCAGTATAAATTCGAGTCGCACAGTAAAAATATTATTATGTAAACATCAAACGCAAGAAATTATTACACCTCCTATCGAACAAAATAACAATGCAATATAGATGAACGAACAATTCTGAAGAAACTTTTGATATTCAATACCGTCCTCACAGTTATTGTGAATAAAATTATTGAATTACGTAGTTGTGCGTCGGTTAATGAAAACATTTTTTCTTAAATTACTTTTTAGTACATAGTTATCACTCATATTTTGTTAAACAATAGATGTCCGTGAAAATGTTTTTGCAGTATAATCTTATCTAAATTAATAGAAATTATAAAGACGACTTGAAATTATAAAAGTTATAATTATATATTGTAATAATCTTATACATTTTTCTTTTCAATAATATTACTATTAACACTTCAGGGCATTCTCTAAAAGTGGTTTTTTTTTACAATTATTTAGAAATAAAATATTTTATATCTCGCAGAACACGCACGAACTTGACAGATCACACAAGGCACTGCAGTAATACAATAATTACGATGACATTAATATGAATTTCAATTTTGAAATCTTCTTAACGTGAAAATATTATTAAGCTATACGAATATTATCATAGTTAAAATTAAATTAAATTCTCGTCTGTCGATTAATTCCTCTTTCTACGCAAATATTATCGTTGTCAAAACAAACTCATACAAGCATAATAATTTAACCTCGAACGAGTAAACGATTGTGTAAATACCTTTTCTTTGGAACAGATATACTTAGGGTTCTGTTTATATAGTTTTTTATCTTTATACTGTCCCAAGGACAGTGATTCTTTATTTACTATAGCATATTATTAAACCTAAAAATAATTAACTCTTTTTTTAACATTTCTTATTTTCTAACTAACATTCTCATTAATCATTACTAATAATACTGCTAATTAATTTCCGTTCGTTATAAATCTTTTGCGTGAACGTGTAAATTATATGATAATAATGACTCATGATAATTCGTTAGAGTCTTGAATAAAATACTTTTAAAAAATATTTATATTACATAGGTATAATCAAATAGATACTAGGTTGTATTTCATAATAATATCTACAATTTTCATCGAGTATTCTAAACATATTATACAATAGTACCACAACGATTTTCAAAACATACTAATTTATGAATAAAAATCAAGTTTTTAATACATTACAGTGAAATTTAATGAGTTTTTATTTATTCAAAAATTTCAAACATTAAAATCGTTGTAAAAATGTTCGTCTTCCGTCCGGTCTTTTAAGAACGTTGAATGAAAAATATTGATTGGTGCATTCAAAATTTCGTTCCCATTTTGCAAGAAATAAATCTATTGAAAAACATATTTTTGTAATATAATAATACTGAAAATAATCATTATAAAATTGAGTCAATTTGAAAATTATAAAAATGTACATTCAGTTGTATTGGGACGATACAACGCACAAGTACCTATGCAAGCACTATTAATTGCAGTAAGTCAAGTTGTTCAATTGCAGTCGAATAACTGCAATGTTATTATCGTGCGAGCACGTCTCCACGATGTACATTATAATGGAGGTACGTGCGCAATAGTTTTATTCGAATTTCTCCATAAACAATTACAGATCATGTCGTGCGGCTCGTGGATGCTGGTGGCGAAGGAGCGACTTTAAAAATAATACCCCTAGTTATACGTATAATAAAATAATACATTATAGTTAATACAGTAATACAGTATACACACATTATTACTTTTATGCTTTATATTTTGTTCGTAAAAGTATTTTAAACATAGTACGTAAGGAAATTATTGTATATATTATTATAAAATTTATGGAGTATGAATAAAGGCCTGACGTAGTGAGATTGACGTCTATAATCACAAGCCGCAGTAAAAGATAAAAATACAATTCATATCATGATTCACGGACGACGCTGCTGTTCGTCCAAAAAGCGTATTGCGTATTTGCGGATAAGAGAATGTAGTATAAAATAAACACTAAAACGTACAGGTACACGATTATGATACTTCACATATCATAAATAATAGTACTTTAATATATGTTTAAAAATAATAACAAGCGACGAGCGTATACGTAGATAGTTTTAAAAATAAATATCAACTAATATTAACTCGGTCATCCAAAATCCGTATTATATATATATAAACATCGCCGTTTAAACGTACCCGCATGTACACTATTGCCGCGCTATCGCTTATAAGTTATATTGTACGTATTCTGAATAACTCGGACGACCGTTGCAAGTCGTCCAAATGGCAAAAATTGCTCAATGCTCAGTGCTCGTGTGTTTGTTTGCGTGCACATACCTCCTGGTATCCGAGGAAAAAAATTTAATGTTTGCAATATGTAAAATATGTATACAATTTTAAAGGATATTCGAAAAATGCAGTTTAATAATTGAGTTTTTAAAAATTTATAAATATATAATTTTCTTCTTTTTATTAATTTTAGATCGTCCCGTCGTCCAAGCCACGAGCCGCCACTGGACATGTACGATTATACGCTTCGAGTTCCAACTTAGTGTATCTATCGTGTTGTGTGTACAAGTAAAATTAAAATAAAATAAAGGAACGGCAAGTCATCATATGCATTTTGAACGCAATAATATCGTTCTAATTAAAACTGCCAGTTAACACACGACAACGGCGCCGGCGACGGATTTTATTCTTTCTTTTTTTAATTTCATTACCTCGTTGTTCTTGAAATTGCTTACTTTTGAATTAAAAATAAACGAAGGGTCGAACTCCGAAAATCGGATGTATTAGCTTGGTGTAGTAAAACAATATATTTATATTATATTTACACAAATATTCTCGTTTCAGAAGCCATCTCGAGTATTAAAAATTAAAGAAGCACAGCATGTTGAACAAAAATTATTCCGCACACTTTTACCGCAAAATATTAATAATGCTTTGTGGTGAATTCAATTTATGACTTGATATAAAAAAATATTACTCGGGCAGTAATAATGAATAAATATAAAAGTTTGTTTTAAATTATTTGTATACTTGTTTCAAACTATTCTTCCGTTTCAACGTAATTTTTTAAATGCAGTTGTGTAAACGTGTATTATGAATTACCAAGTCTTAATAATTTATATTATTAATTATATACTACGTACAAACATACCGCACGTATATGTAATAATATTATTTTACATACGAGGTTTGATAATTATATATAATTTCCTATTATTGCGTGCGATCGTCGTAATTTTTAAAACGTATCCATTAAAAGCATAAAATAAAAAGTCTACCTTTTAACTTTAAGAAATTAATAGTTTTTAATATGAAAGTACACGCAAAATTTGCAGTGATGATTTAAAAGTTCAAGCTGTCTTTTGCAGATAGTAAATTAATCAAATCAGTAAGATGATTAATTTATAATTATCATGAAAAATTACATCATGGCGTAATATTTTTAAAACGTAGAAATGTAATAGCATTTATTTTTTTAATTGCATTTCAACGGTGTCTAGACTTCAGCTTAACATATTTAAAGTCACATGAACAATTATAAAATAATAATAATTGTTTATTCTAGTAAAAGAAAAATAAACTTAGTATACATACGTGTGAAATATTACTAAAAATTACTTTACACTCAGGAAAACCTTGTGTCGTAGAGTAAGAGCATTTATTAGTTTGTGCCAAACACAGTAGATTATAATAATAATAATAATAATAATAATAATAATAATAATAATAATAATAATAAAGATAGAAAAAAAATAAAAATTAAATTACATTTTTAAAACAAAGATAATAAGAAATTTGTAAATGGTAAAAATAATATATATAACCCGGGAAAAAAAATAAAAAAGTCATATATTAGCATATTAAATATATTTAAAGATTATTGTAGAACCAATTTTTTAATTTTAATTTAAAATATAAATAGTTACAGCAAACTAATAATGACTTTGGCATTTCATTTAGAGACCTTAATCCAATTTGTAAAGAAGACAATATGGTGTCGTCATTTTTCATATGCACACATAAAACATTGGTAATTTTAAATTTATGTATCACTAGATTTATAAATATATAAAATAAAATACAGAATCATCTTTATATATCTTATACTTCATTATTAAGTGTTAATTGTATACCCTTTTTATAAGTCCACTATATTTGAGCAACATTTAATTGAATATCACATCAAATTAAAACGTTATTATACTATTAATTCCATTATTTCGACACATCTGTTTATCTCCTAACTATTATAATTTAAGTATATATTATGTACGTGTGTGTGTGTGTGTGCTGTGTATAGATATTCCAATCCTTATTACATTTTGAGAATAAAAAACCACTGGGCTAACGATTAAAATTTTTGATTCTATTAAATTGATAATGTATATAAAGTATAAATAAATAAAAACCTCTGTCTAAACATCTTCCGTTTCACATTTTTAATTTAATAGCACAGGTCGAAAAAATATAATAAATAATATATATTATAATGTAGTGTTTCCGTTATAGTGGATGATATAATATACATACATACATATATATATATATACTAACAAAGCAAAATCCATGCCAACTAACTGATGATACGCCATACACACATAACTCGACAGTACATAATTTGAGAAACGAAAACGCGTGTGACGAACACATTATACTTATCAGTTTATGACTTTTCAGTTATATTATACTGACGTTTTACCTGACTTTTTCGATAGATTAAATCGTTTGTTAGAGTAATGTAGTAATGGACGCGAATTTCAATAAGTACTACAACATTAACCCGACAAAGGCGTAATCGATCGAAGAAAAAAAAATGAACAAAATTGAACTTATTTGAGTATAAAAATACAACGAAAAACTCAATTATAATAATACCTATATATAAGGGAGGAAGACGAATAAAGTTGACAGTATCATCCGTTATCCGTAACGCCTGTCGTTTGGATTTTTGTATATTTTAAAATTCAATAACGACGTATCTGCGAAAGATAAAATAACTAAGTATTCTTGGTTTCCATAATTTATCAATTAAAATTATATTAATAATTAACTCGACTGATGCTTCCAGAATTGTTTTAATACACTTATGGTGTTGGTGTAATTGAATAAAAATAAACGAAATAAATATATTTAACATAGGCAATTAATAAGATAAATAGTTAGGTATTACCTTGAATAGCGATGTGAAAGTTACTACTAACTTAACTTTTTTTTTTTAATAATTTGGTCGGTGGAATATAAAAATGTAATGATATACGTAACAGCTATTATTGTAACAAAAATAATAATAATAACAGTGCATTATATAACAGCACATCGTTTTTAACAGTATAGACACGGTGTTCATTTTAATTGTCTTTACCGACTGTGTTACCAAGCTGTTTATACTTATATGTATATATATTTTTACATTTTTTTTTTTATTTATATATAGTTTATCTAGGGATTTTACTAACACAATGTATATTATTAAACTGTGTTATTATTCCATCGGCTACCTGCAAGTATCATTATTACTAATCGTATTCATCAGACAACAAAAGAAGGCGGTAGGTTTATTTATCATACATACTGTTTTTTACATGCCTGTTTCAATATGAAACGGTCTTGTTGAGTTTATCATATTATATAATATTAAACGATTATAATTATAATAATAATAAGTTTATTTCTCCAATATATCATATAACAACATAAATAGTACAATATAATATAAATTATAATAAAAAGTAAATAAAGTTAAATAATATATTGAACCATTTCTAAAAAGCTAAAAGCTTTAAAATTATATCGATATCGTTGTTTGACATTATATTTGTGCACTTTCGAGACCCTCGCGAACTACTTTATACACTAATTAATAATAAATATAAAATAACTATTGTTATTATTGGTTATTGACTTATAATAACTCATTATAAATCCTTGGCTAATTTATATTAGTATAGTACTGCTCGTACGCGGCCAGTGTCCCTGGGCCATATGAGGTTCGGTTAGATACAAATTATTTTCTTCGAGTACCGGGTGAATATTAAAGTTTATAGTTATATAACAATATAATATCTATGGTCGACCTGCGTCATAAGACTCAAAAGAAAATCTTCCCGGCATACGACTCGCGACTGTTTATTAACAGATGATGGTAATAATGTGCTATTAAATATGCACTCGTACCGTGCGCGTTCGGAAATCGTAAAAATATTCAATGCGGTCGTGGGTGCGGACACTGTAATGCAAAACGTTATTGTCGAATTTCGCTAGCCCGCGTCTGTTATATAGTTTCCTAGGTATAATATATTATAATAATATGAAAAAATTGTTTGCCCCCTATACGTGAACTGTTTACGTTGTCGTGAACCGATTTAAGCACACTATACCCGTATCAATAGTAAATTATAATGTAAATAGGCTAAGTAGCACGGGTAAACGTCATTTCAAATATTATGTTTACAGAGTAATGTAGGTACATATATAGCATTACATAATAATATATTATAATATATATATATATATATATATACGTGCAGTAAGGTCTGAAGTTATGGCGCAACAAGCCTCTATGCGCACCACGGGTGATACGCATTCGGTTTTGGATAAAGTGTATTCTATAAAGCGCGTATTTATTATACCTTCCTCCGCTATTAACTGTTCTGAAGGTTGGATTTATACGAACTATTAAGCGCTTCTATTCAAATTTACGATTATGTTTATAATGTATGTATATTATATATTAATTGTTATACAGAAATTTCAGCCTGCCTATTATACCTAATAAAATACTACATCATGTTACGTAATGTCTATCTAGAGTTAAATCTAATCACAATCATAAATAATAATCATTAAGACATCGTTTACAGTTAATAATATAATATAATAAATGACTGTATACGATACTTATTTATTTCATTGATCAATTACATGTATTGCAATGTTGTTAAAAGTCGAAAATGTGCAAGTACGTCACACAACAATTTTATAACTGTATAATTGTACATCATATTTTTCATTTTTCACTTACGTAAGAACTATACATAACCTTAAAAAATATAATGGGTAAAATTTTAAAATAAACCTTCTTTTCGGTCGAAAACAATACCTTACATGGTTAACGTTTGATGATTGATAATACCTATTTCTTATCATTCGTTTGTAACCGTTAAATTGTTGCCAAGACCACCGATTTTGGCATTGGATAATCATTATATATACCACTGTATTCCTGTACGCTTGTTTATATTATTGTATTCATTATTCAGTGTTTTAAGCAGTTTTTTCAACGCTTCATTCACATGAAAGATTTTGCGCTCAAAGGATTTAATTATTCAGTCAGCAAAATTAGCCTTGTATACTGTGTTCGACCTCTTAGTAACAATATTGTGCAAGAACTGCGAGGGGAGGGGGGAGAGAACGATCCGTATGGCGTATTATTGTGTTGAATATTATTATTTATAACCACGATGCGAAGAGATACAGTGGATAAAATACGGAGGTTTGTTTTTAGATAGGTCTTATCCCGAGTGATGTGTTTACGTCATGTTTTTCCAATGAATTTATCTTGATCACAAAAACACCTCGATTAAAAATAATCACTTAATCGTCTACATAACTATTCTTAACATGACGGTAATTCTTAATGAGTCATACCTAGGTACAAGCAATTATCTCTGCACCGTTATGAATACGCATGAGCACACAGCCAAATACACCTTGTAATTATACATCCTTGTATTAAAACATTGATTTTTCGCCATATTATATTATAAATTATTGTAATAGAAAATATCACCTGGTATATCAGCGTACAAATACGAACCGTGGCCAATGTTCATATTCTCTGCAGGTGTGCACAGTGCACAGTAACTTAAGCTAATGCTAATTTTATAATAAAAGTTTGGTCGTTATATTCTTGCTCAAGACACATAATGTGTATATTATTTGATTATATAATATCGAATGAATATAATAATCCATCTTCTATATAATTAAAATAGAATGTCGCGGTTTTCCAAACACAAAATAATAAGTAATAATAATATATAAAAAATAATAAATAAGTCACAAAATCCTGACGACTACCCATACGTTTTACATGAAATTTAACATGCATATTACAAATGTCGGAAAGATCGGTGTCAACATAAAAATCATCCTATATGCTTTTTTGAGATTACCAAGAGTTTCCTTCAATAAAAACACATCTATCGCGATGGTAATTAAACTTGTAATTTAATTATACAATATATATTCATAATAATAACATTATAAGTTATAACTATATTTTAATGAACTAATATAACGATATAAAAAACAAGCTTTACACCGCTGCACTTTGAGAAGGAAAAATTTTTTTTTCTCATGTTTTCATCTAGTTCGTGATAATAATTGTCACCGTAAATAATAAGGATGCTCTTGGATGAGTGATGAATAATATAAACAAACTTGAATTTGAGTAAGTAAATGTTAAATATAAAATATAATATCATATCACTTTCAACAGACCAGTTTTTTTATTTAACCAGCGGCGTATCCAGAATTAAAATTTCAATCAAATTAAATTATAAATAAGATTATACCCAAAAAAAAAAAAAAATTGTCACCCTATAATATGTTAACTTTGGGTACCACTACATGGTGTGAAAACGATGTCAAAATTAAAATACATATCAATACGTATGACATTAAATTTGTTCTCGGTTCAGTAGCGGTTATTTTTTGTTTATTACGAATTATTGTTTGGGTGTTCTTGTTTGGAGAATAGGAAATTTCGGACAAACGATACAATAATGATATCATACAAAATATGACAACGGGTGTGACGTAAGTACAGATATCATTTGGTTGACTGGTATACTCTTTTTTTTTTACCATAACAATTGTAAAATATTCGAGCGCGTTGGTGTATTTACTATGTACACTATAATTGTATACTGATGTGCTATAGACAAATCTTGTTTATAGTTAAATAAAAATCACGGTTACCACCGGGCATCGTGTTAAATTATTGTTAGCAGTACAGTTCTAAGTGCAGGTCAATATTATTTTACATAATATGTTAATATATATATATATATTTACGTAACGAAAACGAAAACGACGAAGGCCGACATTTTTTGACAAACATGATACTAAAAATAGAAAGCCATGTCTACGGTTAAACTTTTCGTCAATCAAAATTATACGGTATCGAGACATATGCTAATCGACCAGGTGTTATAGTGCATATACACATTGTATATACATTTTACATAATATATCTTTATGTTATATCGGAATAAAAAAATTAATATATTTCTTTTATCCGTTCCAATGAGCGCCAACAAATTATTAATCATGCATGTACTATTATATGCGCGTTCCACACCCGTCACACCACACACCACGTGTTATATATTATCTCTCGTAGGCCTTTACAGGGATACGGCATGCATCCATATTATCATCTTGTCTGAGTAACGGTGATCGGCGACGCAATAACAAAATAATATTTTCTCCGCTAAGACGCACACTTCGCTTTTCCCCGTAATGTAGTCGTTCGCAAAACATTGTACACCGAATTCGACAATTATTACCAACGATTAACATTTTTAAGGTTTTAAATGCATACAAATATTACTAGCTAATTTTTTTAAAAGTTTGCATATGTATCTGTATTGAAATTATTTAAAAATATGACATATTATTTTCCCTTAAATACAACCATACCCAATACAAAATATCCAAAATTTATTTTGTTAAAAACTAAACATATGTTCGTCCATTTTTTGGTAGACATTCAAATCGTTTTTTTTTTTAGTGTTTTATAAACCGTTGGAGTATTTGACAAATGACTGCTCCAAAAAACCTGTAAGATGATTTTATACAATCGATGGGTAAGTCTATATAAAACTTTATCTGAACACTTACAATAAAAAGGGCATGTTCGAATACGAAAAATAAATTTAAAAAAAAAAAACAGTAACATTATTGTAAAACAAATACGTCATTCTGTGTGAATTTAAAAATAGAATCACATGTGGTACAACACCGTGTACATAATAAACCATGAAGTTATGAACTTATGAAATTATAAATAAAGAGAATTGAAAATGCGTTAACACTGTGATATACTTTTTGTCTCAAGCGTATCTTTCGATGACGCCCGAGGCCGAAGCATAATAAAATATTGTTTGATTTATACAAAAATATTGTATTTCAACACATATTTTTATATTCACATTGTATTTTCAACGAAAACAATAGTAGTAGTAATAATAATATGCCCGCATTCTATATTTGCCAAAAGAAAGTATTAACGGTTATTAGATATTGTAATATCACCCAGCTTTTTGTTGTTTTACTACACTTGAGAGGGCATAATTTCATGTACTGTATAGTAATATAGCCCACAATCCACAGTCAATTGAAATTATGATTATTCAAGTACTTTGATGTTGTACTTATTTATTTTTATTACTACGACGCCACGATATCATTATCATGTCTCTAAAAGACCTATCGTCGACCGATATAAGGTAAAAAATAATAATACTGGTGGTGTAGTCAGCACATATTATTATTATTATACATTTATTATTGTACATTACCATAAATTGTTTATAAAAATTTATTTAGTCATTATATTAGCTTTGTTCGTTTTAATAAAAAGTATACACTTTTTCACAACAAGTGTTCACCAAAGCGTTCGTTTTGAAATAGTGTATTCGTACACGCTGTTCATTTTAAAAAAGTGTTTTATTAGTGTACACTTTTTTCACACCAACTGTATAGTAGGTGTGATACCTAATTTTCAGTGTTGGCCGTTATCATACTTCTTATCATTTAATAGTTGATTAAACTTTTGAATACATTTCATCTACAATCCTAATTTTCATATTTTTTTTTTAACTTTAACTACAGATTATATTCATATAATCTGTACTTTAACCATAAAGATATTTAATGGCCAAATTTATATTATATAATAACTATCAAGAGAAATACTATCATCAGTTAGCTAATCTACACCAAAAACATTTGTTTTGAAATACCTTACACCACTTACACTTAACCTAGATACTACATTAATTAGTGTACACTTTTTTTCAAAACGATCAAAGTTATTGTACGGGGACAAACGAGAGCAACAAATAAATAAACTAAACTTGGAAGATTTGAGAAATTGAAGTGTTTATTACATCTTTCAAAATGAAATAATACTGTCCGTTTCGTCGTGAGTGCAGTAATCGACAAGTATTTCATTTTTAAAATACGTGACACGTAAGAAGTGATAATTATTGATTTATCATATTTATATTCCAAATAGCGTGGTGGCTCGGGGTAATCTTCCACATTTATCCGTTATTGACAGAACGCGATGGATAAAGCGAACACGCAAGAAAGTCGTCAGATATAAACTTGCACAAACACATATAATGTAATCGTCGTTGGCCATAGAAAAATATTATAAATTATGGTTTGGAATTCCAAATATTACGACAATAAATTTACTATTACATATGAATCGTCCTGAATATTCACAAAAAAAATTGTCAAAAAGCACCCTGTCATTTAATTGCAGGCACAATCCGTTCTTTGCTCTGTTCCGGTGTAGTCGAAAAATGTATTTGACTAGTAGTTCACCTGGGAGTTTATCAATTCCACCGTTTTGATATCGATTCCGCCAAACATTTGTATATATTGATTGCGCCGAATATTTTTATGTATCGATTCCGCCGAAGATTTATTTATGTATATAAGAATATGACATATATACTATTATATATATAATTTTACAAATACGCATCCAAATATATTTTTATTTTCCCATGTTTTACATTTAAAAATTCAAACTGATTCCTATATAATAATTAATGGTATAGATTCGCAAAAGAAATTCTAGAAATAAAAATTTTGAAAGAAAAAAATTATAGATAAAAAAACTGTATGATGATTATTTAAACACAAAAAATTAATAGATTTACATATGTTAAAATGGCGTCAAATCACTATAATAATATTAATAAATAAGCATGTTGGTTGTATTATTATACATATACGATTATATTTAATAACTGTATACACCTAATCTAAAAATTTACATTTTACTTAATTTATAATTTTTTAATTTTATCAAACTTAATACTCATACATTATACATTTATTATATTTAACAAAATATATAATTTTTATTAAATTGTAACTATTTTTTTCCTCGTCACTATGATATAGTACACAAATCACCGATTTAAGAATTCATAAATATACTTGTATTATTATTATTATTTATTTATTCTATAAAATGTATATGTTATTTTTCTTACTAAGCTTCGTGTCATTATACCGTCGTGCTAGATATGGTATATATGTATTTAATATAGTATATATAATGTAATGTGTATATAGTGATGTTGCATGTATATATATTTTCGGCAAAATCGATAGCCGGCAGAATCGATATATAAAAATATTCGGCGCAATCAATAGCCATCATCAATCCATAGGTTTCTTACAAGTAAAAAGACCTTTTCGGCGGAGTTGATATACGCCCGTTCACCTACCCTTATATTATTATAATGAAATCAATGAAAAAATGTTGATTTTTCTTTGACCCTTCTTCAGCTATAAAATCAATTATTTATAAAATTAATTACATAACTAATGTGAATCATCTGACAAAACGTGAAATGAAATTATGTTCAACTTGTGCTCATACCTCTTGGGCTGCGTTTGTTGTCTGTTGGTGCTTGTTTGTTTATTTATGAAATAATTAAATCATTGCCATTATTACGTGTTGGAAAAATACGTAATTGGATTCGAACCCGAAAAACCGCGAGACTAGCCCAAAACATTGTCACGGTACGCGTTAGTCATGATTTTTTATCGTACAAAAATACGTATTATAATATCAACGGATCGATCTCTTTTCCCCCGTCGCCGTCGGCCGACTCACGCGGCGAATTCACCAGACGCTCCGAATGAGTCACCTGCTCCGCAATGCTATTTGTGTTGCATGACTCGGCGCCTTCCAATAACAGCGGCCGATGTAACACGCCGACAACGAAAACGCGCACCCGGAATAATGAATCATGAACGACGGCGGCGGCGGTGGCGGTGGTGAGCGGCCGGTAGGGATGACGTATTTTCACCACTGAATATCGTGCGTTTGAAAATTCCTATTGTGTGCCATAAGGAAAAAATGGAAAAAACATAGAAAAAAAAGCGAAAACGTGATGACATCAAAATAAAAAATAAAAATTAAAGATTCCCACAAACAAAGGAAAATGCAGCGAGCATAAAATAATGTTTTCATAAATCGGTCGGTGTTTTTTTTCTTCCTCTCCTTTCCCCCACCCATCACCTCCGCCTACGGTCGACCCCACAACTCTGTAGAATAATAATATTTGTATATACAATCACGCGGAGTGGTTTTAATTTCCTTACCCCTGTGCCCCGCGACAATGCGCTACTATGGTTGATGACGCGGGGTGTACAGAGATTGTCGACTTCTTCCACGTCGTGTATAATAATAATAATAATAATAATAATAATAATAATAATCACAACGTTATACGCGCCTGCACCTGACTCGGGGTAATTTTTCAAACAAAGTGCCGGCCGTAACGATGATTTATCCGCGCAAATTGCCGGTGGTCGAAATCGGCGTGATGGCGATCCCTGCGGTGAGGGTGAAACCTTCGCGGGCCCGGGATCGGGAGGAATATTGTCTTGGCCGCCGCACGACATTTGCGGATGAATTGCGGTTAATATACCGCGACGACCACATATAAACGCCGCAGAACCATGCGACTCCGAGCGGTACGGCGACGGGTGACGCAAATCAAACGAGTTTTTCTTCTCGGCCCTTCGACATATTTTATTAAAATATTATTGTTACAGCGCTGTGATAAATCATTATCGTTATACAGGGTGATCTGTTTATCATGCTCACCCTCCATTCTTGTTCGTAAAAATGTTATAATTTGGATTTTTTTTTTTCAATTTTTAAGTTACCATAACAACTATGTTTTCCATTATTTTTTTTTTTTATGAAATTCTTGGTATGTCCTGTGGTGATACAAACTTTGTTTTTTCAAATGGGAATCCCATATTTTCCATGCGAAATAATATTCAGTTAATTTTTCTGGAATTTTTGGTGTAACGTTATCAAATTTCGGCCTAGTATTATCGGAGTTATTCAAATTTAAAATTATTTGTAGGAAGGTGATAAATCAATTAGCTATCTGAGCTTTAACATATAGCTTTAACATTACGCAGATATTAACGCGGGACTTGATAAGTATATTGTACTGGTGTACCACACTATCATGTATATAAAGGTAATAATCAATATTGATAAATACCGTTCAAAGGTCGGTTTTTGTGAACCCCATTGAGTCATTCCCCACTTCAAATATTAAAGAACACCGTCCTACAATATTGTTATTATCATTATTATAGTATATTTTGATTTAACTGATTATTTATCATGAAATATGATTTAATCTGTGGTAATAATATTTTTCTTGTTTATTATCCATGGTTATAGTGTTATCATATTTTTCTCGTTCTGATGAATAATCGGCAGGCGGCCGACAAAGTTCACGCTTTAGGTTATGTTTAATATTTTTAAATATACATGTGTTACATTTAATTTTTCATAAAAGTTATACTTATTAGTTATTAGTTATTTTATTAATTTGTTGCACAAAAAATGCAATAAGCATAAACGAGTTGGAATATTTTTTTAACTTCTATAGTTATACTTATATCTTATACGTATTTCATGGTTTCTTGACTCGGTGTTTTGTGCTTACTGCTTATATTGTAGTATTGTGCGTTTAGTTACTTGTTTTATAAGTGGATACAATTTATTGAAATCTTAAAGTGCCTTAATAAACACAAGTATATAACTTTAGTGTTTAGAGTTTCAATAAAATTAACTATACATTTTTTACATAAATATCAAGCAGTTTAATAGTTAAAAGCTGCATTTGGTTAAATAATAATGTGACTATTTCTATAAAGTTTACTTACCTAGCTTAAGCTTATCAAAAAATTGATTAAATACATGTTTATATAATTACTTTATGGCTAAAAAATAAGTATAGCCTTAATGCATTACTACCTACTATTGTAACTTCTACACTTCAAATCTAGAACATTGAATATTCAATTTATCTAGTCTAATGCTTTTTACTGCTTTTAAACTGTTTTATAGAAGTACATTTTATATAATAAATAAATTATTTTTGTCTCTTTTAGTAAGTTGAAATATGGTATTTTCTAAAGTATAAGACTGTATAAGCTGTATAATATACACATATTATATGATTAAATAATAACCTATCATAAATTCACCCAAGATTTACATCAATTTTATAGAATAAAAGAAATTGATCAATCCTTGCTTAATTGCAAGCCATTTTCAGTAAGTATTGCATTTTTTTTTTAAATTAAACTGCCTAAACTATAAAATTTATGTTTTAATATTGGTTTTAGGTACAGATGTTCAAATTGTACATTAATAGTCCAACAATCAATCTTGTTTATGTCTTCCTACATTATTAAATATTTTATATGTGTTAAGTATCAATTTCTCCAATTTTAATTTAAAATTGAATATATTGTAAAAGTATAAAAGGTATTATATCCCAGAATGATTGATTCTAAAAAAATGTTTAGAAATTTTATAATTGAATACCAATATTTTCTATAATTCTGTATAAATTTATTAAAAAATTTAAATTTGAACTATTAGTCAACATTAAGAACT
>JAIPRK010001953.1:0-34796 GCA_025469195.1 Chaitophorus viminalis
TAACGATTCTGAACGGAGTTAATATGTTTGTCTAAAATGTGTATATAATAATATAGTATTTTATATTTAAATTGAATTATAATGCAATTTCGTAAAAATTTAAATTTAAAACAGTCATAAAATGTTTCCTCTTAAGTCTGGTAAAATTTTTTTTATACATTTTTAAAGGTAAGCTTATGGACAATCTAGTGTTAAAATTTTGAATCTTAAGTATAAATACAAAAATTTTTATGAATTTTCAAATACAAAATAACTAGCAAATTATCGCGATTTTAACATATTTTATACAAATTTGAACTTTATGGGCTTATAAAAAAAATTTGAGACAAACCATCTCTGATATTTTTTTGTTACAATTAGTATTACTTATATTTAATCCTTTAATTCATTTTCAAGAGTTTTTGGACAGCCAAAAAAATTTTATAGCTATTTAAAAAAAAAAACTTACAAAAATCGAAAATATAAATTGTCTATAAATAAGTCAAAATACCTCAAAATACTTTGAAAACATAACCACGTATAGAGAATGCCAATATAAAGATTTGGTGAAAATTTCAAGTTGTTGCGGTTTTTAGTTTTTGAGTTAGAGCATTTTAAAAAAAATGTAGTTTGTAAAAACGTGATTTTACGTAAAATTTCCCGTTTTTCGTAATTTTTTTATTGTTTTTTTCAATTTTTCCAAAAAGTATTAAAAAAGTTGGATTTTTGACTCGCTCAAGTACCATTTACATTCATTTTCCTTTCAGAAAAGTTGCTGTTTAAGAAAATCGAAGCATTTTTACTACCAAAAATCGTGTCCTCAGTCACAAAAAAAAATAGAAAAACGCACATTATTGTAAAACCAATAGATTCCATCACTCCGCTCAGAATCTAAAATTCATGGACATGATTAAATTATCTGTTAAAATCAATCCGAAATCATTTTAGAAATACGTCAATAGCCACACAAATAATAACATAAATACTCAATCTCCTTACTCTAGACTTATACATTCCGCAAATATATTGTCTTTTTACACAATTTTTCATAAAACCACCGGCATCTGGCAGCCAATTCATTTGGATTCTAATTCATCAAGTATACCAAATTTTGAGGAATACATACATTCATTTTCTTTCTTCTTCTTAGAGTTTACGGAATTACATATTTTAAACGGAATTAGTAATCATCTTCGTCTTTACTCCAATGTTGATACAAACGGGATACCTGCTATTTTTTTTTATCATTACAGATTTATTTTAATACCTAATCTAACTTATATTTTTAATTTATCCCTTCAAAGTCGTTTATTTTTGTTATAAAGAGCTTAATCAAATTTAACAAATTTACCTAACACAACATTTACCCAGCCTTTTTCTGGGCATATTTGTTTAGTCAAGCTTGAAAACAATTTTTCAAGGACAACAATAAATAAATCTTCATTTAATTTTATTTCTTCAGCTATAGTAAGCTGCTAATCCGGAAATCTAGTGTATACGTAGTCATGAACTATGTTATAGTTCATACATGCTCTTGGATTCTCATTAAGACGGTTAGTATGCATTACAGAATATATCCCCACCGATTAAGAAGTACACATACTGTGAATACGATTAGCGTGCTGTAAGCGTTTTGACGAAAACTGTTTATAAAGTGTACACCTTAACATATAAGTCGCCTTTTTATAATAAGTCATTCAAGCATTCAACTTCAACTGGATTTGTTCGCTTACCAAAGATATTATCAAAACGTAGAACGTACTCTTTTTTCCTTTCAGTTTTTCATAAACAGTAAATATAGTAAATATTTACTGTGCACCCAATATTTTATTAACATAGGTCATTAACACGTAGTATAATGTCTAATGTCTTGATTTGATCCCAAGGGATACTTCATATTTAACAAAATTACACACATTTTGTATAACAAAATAATGAGGTTATAAATTCTAATAATGTACCTAATTCCATAATATTATCATATTTTTCAATTAACAATAATGCGTAGGCGTAGCAAACAAATGTACAATTAACAAATTTAAATGTGATAAAATAATTAATATAGTTTAAAAAATAAAAATATACGAAAATTATAGAAAATGTTAATAAAAAGTCTGGTACATTATTGTCTTAGTCGCCTTGGGTATAACTTAAAAGTAAAAATCACGGGATGTGAGCTCTTTAATAAATCCATTTACACAGACCAAATCCTATACACCAACCATTATCGCCCTTCTAATTGCTGTGTATAGGTAGATGCTAGATGGTATTTTTCACTAATAGTTAACCTTAAAGAAAATTAGATAAGTAAATATTATATGTGTATTAATCTAAACCTAAAGAATTACTAAACCTAAACTAATCTAAACCTAAAAAATTGTGAATTTGTTTATTTTTTATTTGGATTTTTTTTTTTTTTACCAAGTACAGTAAGGGAAACAGCACAAACAATATATTATATACGTTCTATTGTCGTTGTCGTTACAGTTGAATACGGAACAGTTCGACATACAGAGCGGAAGTTTTTGTCCATCTCAAGTCCACACACGCGGAGACGCTGTAAGTTCGTGTTGTTTTGCATATCACAGTGTTATAACTTATAACTTAACTATTTATAAATATATACAATATTGATTTGATAAAAATATGTAAATTGCAATTTTAATACCTGCGGGCGAGTGAAAGCAAAAATAAAAATCCACTTTTGAAAAATACAAAAACATAATATTATCCCGTCCAACGGAATCCGAAACGGTTCTTCTTGGGCACGCCGCGACCGGAGCGCTTCGTGTTGCGGAGACGGCGACGGTCGCGGCGTACCCGCCACCGCGGCCCACCCGTTGAAAAGTATGAGTACATAGTAGTGGTCGGCCGTCGCTGATGCGTGCGTGAGCGGTAGGATTCGTCGGTGGGAGTGGGTGGGGGGCGGTTGGCGGCGGAGGAAGGTCGTCGCTCGACGGAACGGCCACCGCGTTCAACAGTCGACATCTCCGTGCGTTTGTCAGTCGTCAAACAGTCGGCCTAACGATACGTCGTGCCGTACACGTCAACACTGCTCCAACGGGGAACTGCCACGTTTTCCACCACATAGTTTCCACCGACACCAATCTGTCCGTTGATTTTTTTCGGTGTTTTTTTCCTTTTTTTTTTTTAGTTTTGATTTTTTCTCCCTCCGTCCACCGCGGTCCGGTATACTATATCATTACATTACCTACCGACATCACCGCGCGCGACATGAAGTCAAGTTGGTTACGCGTGGTGGCGTGCTTCGCCGCGGTCGCGATGGTGTCCGCGGCCAACCAGGCGCCGCAGTCCAACCAGGTGGAGACGCTGCCCAACGGTCTGAAAATCGAATACGTGTACACGCTGGAGGGATGCGAGCCCAAGTCCAAGATCAACGACATGCTCACCATGCACTACACCGGCAAACTGGTGGACGGCACCAAGTTCGACTCTAGGTAAGCCGCACCTGCTGCCGGTGATATGACACCATGATAATATTGTCACGGTAAATCCCGGGTGGGCGTCTCGCGCGTGTGCGTGTCGTAGATAATATTTTAAACTACCTATGTATTATATATTATTGTGCACGTGCACTCGTATATCGTCTCTTATTTTATTTTTATCTTCTGACGTAGTAGGTACCATTTAAAATAAAGATAACATGTGTACATATACTTACTTAAAAAACGCGGGGAGAAACTGAGAAAATGACTTTGGCAATATGGGGAAAACGTCTGCAGGGATCGCGGCGTTCCGAGTTTCCCTCCAGAACTACAAGTACATCGGAACCGATTTAAAACTATGATGATGGAACGAATTTTCGCTATCGCCACTTATCCTTCCTTTTTTAACTTTTATCCACTTGTATGCACGAAAACGGGTTAACAGTTATTTTGCGCTTAGAGCTTGCCGAATTTTAATAATTTAAATACATAATATATTATACTATTTAATGAAAACGGAGTTTAAACATGTTTCATATTAATATTGACTGTTCAAATCTCAAACTTGATAACATCCGCACGTCATGATTATTTAACTTTTGACGATTACTTAGTATTTTAATCGCTTCGACGACGACTATATAGGTGCAGTGCCTTTCATATAAACGATACAATTCACTGCGGTATAAAACCGAAGTGTTCGTCACGTTATAGCGAATTCCAAATGTCCATTTATAATAATTAGGTACCATTCATTATATGTGCGCAACGCATGTTATACACACAGTAAAACCCGTTGACTTGAATGTTTCGTATAAAATATCGCCACGTATATTATAATATATTATACCAAATGGCCGTCTGTGAAAGCACTTGTACTTGACCACTACGCGCGCGTATCGTATACTATATGACATGTTTATACATATTCATCATTTACGATAAACACGCACGGATATGGTTAAAACCAAATGCAGATAGGTCATCGTGCATATTTAAAATATTTTGAACGGTGCGTATTCGACATTTATCGTATCATTTGTACACATGTGCGTAGCCGGTACGCGTAATAATTTATTACACTTATTGATTATGTTAACTAATTGTGTGTCTCGCTGATAAAAAATCTGTGATCATTTCTGTCGCACAATATAATATAATATCAAGTGCATAACCTAACAGTGTAAATAACATCGGATCATCTGTAGTACCCATATATAGTTTAACAAGACGAAATTTTGTACGTCGCGCAACATGTGATAACCAATCGTTTTAAATAATGTGGTCGTTCTCCGGTGATCTAAAACCGGTTTGCTGGAAAAAAAATATTTTGGAATACTTGAAAACGTATAAAATATACCGTGTCTGTTATAAATGCGCAATGCGCATTGCATGTATAAGTATAATCTAAACACTTCCCGCTCCAAGTGTAAATACAATATAAGCGTACAGCAGTTCATTTTCTATTCTCGATTCGATGTAATTTATTCGTATTTTTAATAGTTATCGTAAACTCTTCGTCCGTAAATAAAATGTACTTAAGGTTTTTGAAATTACAAGAAAAATAAAAATTGCAAATTAATTCGTTGTTCGTAGTAAAAAAAAAAAAGATAGTAGGGTGCCCAGTTTTTGATTTTTAATCATTAATTTTGTTTTATATTGAGTATAACAATCATTTGTTTAAGCAAAAGATAATATCAAAACCGAAAAATTACCAATTTTTATACGTTTCACAAAGTGATTATATTTAAAAAAGACTACCTACATAATAGTCATTAATTTTGAATAGATTTTCTGCATGCCATATCTACGTATAAAGACTTCAATATCTCCAGACGTCTCAGTAAATTGTGAATTAATAGCTTTTGGTCCTAATTTTCATCACGCTTCACCGCTATCCTTTTAGCTTAATCGGCTGCATATCTTTGTACCTATATAATATAGGTATGCAAATTACGGCTAATATGGAAATTATTTAACCAGTTTCAATACACAAGGTGTTCTAAATGACTTAACAATCGTATTCTTAGTTATATTATTTATAATTTATATGTAGATAGCTACATATTTGATGCATGCGTAATCAAGATACAATTATTGCGAGTAGCTCGTCATCATATAATATTATGTCTACGGAATACGGATTAAATTTCAAAAGTGTTATTGACTGAATAATTTCTTCTTAAAAACAATTATTATGATAACGTTTCGTTGGCTTAGAACAGATTGTGTTATGTATAGAGATTAGAGAACACGTACCGATACATTTATGAATTAATATCTCAAGCTAGAGATGGTCTGGTAAACCGCCGGATTACCTACGGGAAATGTCCGTAACACAATATCTCAATTTTTTTTTTTTTATTTGTACAAGAAATTTACAATCTGTTCTTAACTAGAACAATAAGTAAATGTGTATAGGGTATTTACATATGAATTTTTTGATAGAAGAAACCACCCATTGGTGATACTACCTATTTTGTGTTCTTAAGTTTTAAGTTTATATCTCAAATTGTGGTTAAAATATTGTTTTTACTCATTTTGTCTTTATCTTGATATATATTACCATACGTGCAAAATATCATATATAGTATTTCATTCCTTTGATGCTGAGATTCCAAATTACAATTTCAAAATATATAAAAGTAACGAACTATATAACAGTTGATCTCAATTAACTCAAAGAGTTTCTAATATTTATAAATTTTCATTGAACGCGTTATTTGGTTAATTTAAATGATATTTTAATGTGTGTCGTTAATTTAATATAATTATTTATCACTTTAAATTTCATAAATGTTTAGTATATTTTATTTTATTGCCAAACGGACAAATATTTTTATATTTATGTACAATTTGAATACTTTCGCTCATAAATTAATATTAAATAATGCACCACTGTAACTTTCTTTTCTGTTACTTATGTAATAAAATACAAAAATAATATTTCTCATACTTCCACTTGATGGTAATTCAATTAATAATTAATAAGCAAATAATTCATGTTGATACGGTTGTAGGAAGGTTGATGACGGCCAAAGTTCGTCGAAGATCCGAAAGCTTCAATAATGAAATCTGTCACCAAGTTCACTGTTGTAGGTATAAGAACAATGAGGTGAAATATTGTGACACTAAGCTACTACGTGAAAAGCCTTTTAGTGACAATGTTCATGTTTTCTGTGGGTGGTGCGAATAGGTATGCGTATAAAACGAGAAATAAAAATATAATCGTTAGGTATATTATATCGGCAGCAGAAATATTAAGAACGAGACTTACAAACTATTATTTAGTAATACATTTTTTTAGAATGTTGATCTTTCAGTCTTCTAAAACTCGATTAATCTTAATGTAGCGTAATAATATACTGCTTAAACGTATATAGAGCTATACATATAAGTTTTGCATTTTCCTCGTAGGTGCAGTATTTGGACTTTGTAATTTTTTTTTTTATAAAAGAAGAAATAACATTATTTATTTTTATATTTTATTTTTTCTTTAAACTGAGCCTAAGATCCGGCTAAGGAACATATATTCTGGAAAAGCCGGTGTAAATCATTTGTCACGTAGTAGCAGTATATACTCGTTGGTGCGCGCAGAGTGGAAATGAGGGAGTCTTATATGCCGTTAAAAAAACGTCCGGGTAATCGGTTCTCATTTTCATTGGGAAATGTAGTGTAGCAATGGGACCAAATGATAAATGACCGTATTTTGTGATAACTAAATATCGCTAAAACGTATAAGTGACGTGTGTAACTTTTTCTATGACACGTTATTATTATTATATGACGCTTTAATAATATATTATAGTGTCGTGTACTCTGCAGAAGAACATTCAACTTTTTTTCACTAATCTAATGTTAATAAATTGACCGAATTGTTTTCATTTTTTCGATAAAATGCCATATTTCAATTACGTATATTCTCAAACAATAATGGATAAAAATAAAAATATAATATGTGTATAGGTATAGTTTGTATTTTCAAATATCGTTTTCGGTGTACGTGGTCACTGCGGTCGTATGGCTGCACTGCAGCGCGTGGATATAATAGGTAATTTATATTATAGTACAGTTTATACCAGAGTTTATACAATTCCTTAATAACGTTTCAAACATTTAACGAACACACACCCAACCTTTTTTTGGGCTCCCTAAATCATTTAATTTCTATTATAATGTATCACTCTTTATTATTTTATGCATGTATTACTATATTTCTACGGGTCTATCTACTCTGATTAAAATTAACAATTTCACCCAAGCTAACTGCAGTAGGTACCTGCATGTTGTAATGCTGATGTGAAACAGTGTATGAATATGCATGCGAAATGAGACTAATACCTATTTTACATGTTGTTCTGTTGTCATGTTTGAGTTTCTTATGAAGCCAAGTGTCGATATAATAATACGCATATAGACAACCGGGATGTATCTTATAATATATTATAATACAGTATTATAGTGTATTGTCATGATAACATTCGTGATCACTATTTTAATATTGTTCAGTATTCTGAATTACTATTTCAATTACACTTGAATTTTATTTTAATTACATAAAATAAAACTATGCCCGGTCGAACAAATACACATCCATTATCGATGTATATTTTTTTAAGAGCTTCGTCCGAGTAGTTGCAAAAAAAAAAAACTACCGTAGCCATTAATATTAAACTTGTAATAAATTTTTTTAATAAAAATAATTTCCCCAAAATTATATTTGACTTAAAAATGTTTATAACGATTAAACAAAAAAACAATTTTCAATTGACAAATGCATCCAAATAAAATCAACTACCAAAACGTGACTAAAATATTACATGGATCCTTAAGTTGGACAAAAATAGCGGTTTTAACCGAAAACGGAATAAAATATCGTAAGTACTCTAGGAAAATACTCGATTTCATAATACACTTTTATATACGAGTTAGGTTAGGTTAACCACTTCTACTGCTGCGTTTTATTTCCGACCTTATATACCTCGGACGTTTGCGCTAACATTGCATATCTATCATACTATACGCAAGTAAACCTGAAACCTAATTCAAATATTTATCGTCACAAAAAAGAGAAGAAGTGTTTAATAATTTTTTTTTTAATTTATGGATAAAGATTTTACCCGCAAGCAAATTTACATGAATACAGTTTCTAAATAATATTATTATAAAATATGTTAATTGTAACGGTAATAGTTTTTGAATTTCGAAAAAATATCCTGTAGAACTATTGAAACTATTTTTATAAATACCAAGTGTTGTATTGTTTGCACTATCGAGTATGATTAAATCGGAATTAGGAAAAATGTTCTCGCAACGTATACACTATAAGTGAATATATAGGTGGCCTCTTAAAAAAGAAAATCGCGTGGGTGTGAAAACACGTGCGTTTTCTGCAACCACACCTTATTTTCACGCAATAGTACGTGATTATTTTTTGCATTTTTATTGTCTTATCGGAATATACCATGTGGTGGTACGATGGGTTGAAAAAAAACAACGGTTTTTAAACGTGATATCCTCTCGTGTCCCTCGAGAATCAGTAGGGTTATTATCACGTAGGCGTGTGCGTATAACAACACAACCTCCGGTGCGTCTTATGAATATTTCACAACACTCTTGATTAGAACATAATATGTGAAAGAATTTGGCGATTCTCCCGCTTCCTCGTTTCTTCTTCCTGGGTTGTCCGTGTAGTAAAGCTTCCCGTCAAGGATATATACGGATATATCTATAGACAACATCGTCATAACTCATTATTGACGTTAGAAATAATAGAAGACAATTTTTCTTTGACCAACCGTCCTCTATTCTTGATCAAAGGTTAAAAAAGATAAAAAATAAATAAAATAAAAACCTATTGTCTGCATCTCAACTTTACCGCGAGATTTATATCTCCTCGTGTCTGTGTATAGGCTTTACGGCCGACTTTTTTTTTTTCCAATGGCAAAGTAAAAGAAAAATAAATGTATACCTTTTGGCCGAGGGGAATAAAACAAACCTCACTACCACCGTCCTCTATATGTCAGGCTCGAGACTTTACATGGGGTTCTACATTAACTTAACGTCTAGTAAACCGGAAACCGAATTTTTCGATTAACCCGCTGTGAACGTCGACTGAGCCACGAATTATGGTGTTTCCTAAAGGATTTATATCAAGTGCCATGTAGCATATTCATACGGTATGTTTTTTCCTGAATATTTTATGAATGAAATGTAAAAAGAGACATCTTTATTGACCTACAAAACACCCTTAACATAAACATATAATTCGAATTGCGTGGTTTTTCTTTCTTTTTTTTCTTTTAGAAATGTTTCTAAGAAATAATCGAATACATATATTCAACAGTGTTTAATTAAAACACTATGATCAAACATCAACGAAAAGTCTGTTGATTATTTATTTTTTACACACAATTTTATTAAACTGACGAATACAAACTCTTCGTGAAGCTACTGTACCTATACTTACTGAAATCAATAACAATATTATAATACATAGTTGCATAGTTGACAACCCAATGACAAAATCGATCATAATTAATATGATTTTATAATTATTAAATAATTCTTGCCAAAAATAATAATCTAGCTCGCATAATTTGAATTTAATATTTAAATTTAACTAGCCGCTAGGTATGATAAATACATCACCAAATCATAATTATAATATGATTAAAATCGAAGTCGTTTAGACATGTAATTGTATTATTGTAATAGTATAACAGGTACCTACAGTGCAATACCAGAAATCAAATAATTTTTGGACAATTTACCGTAGTACTGCCACTGCTTTTAAATTTACTCATAATTAGAAAAATTGTAGAAAATTAATGTATTATAACATCAAGTGTTTTATTAAAAATAAAATAGGTATAATATATAAAAGAGGAGAAAATATGTAGTTCCCGGACAAACCAATGTTAAAACGGTAAAAGAGAATAGAAAATTGAATTTATTTATATTTATTCGTATAATATGTAGATACTTGTATGCTGCTATTTTAAATCACTTAATAAAGTCATTATTATCAAATATTAACCTATGTATAGAATATTTTTGTACTGATAATTCATAAAAAAATTGTTCGGATAACAAAATAATTGTTACTATATTAAGAAAAAAAAATTAAACTATTGAATTGTTATCATCTAATGAAATTTTATGTATTGTAATTATTTTTAATCGGCACGCAAATGAGAACAGTGTTTTAAGTAAGTTGTTTTATTTACAAACATTTTTTTTATATGTTATAAAATATAAAACCGATGGGATGTCTATTGAAATTGCAATCCCATTTACTCTGGTGTCACCTTTGAGGGTTCCAGCAATTTTTACTTTACTCGCATTTTTCGTATACGAAACGAATTTCGAGGTTTTCTTTTGCTATTGGGTAGTGAATCCTATTGATTTTGTTCTCTGTCACTCGTGAGCCATGGCTTATACGATTTTTCGACAACCACTCAAAAGCATACACCTACTCTACAATAATATATTATACTCGAAATAAGAAAGTGGTGTAAAAATTAGTTACGTTGTGTATATTTATGATTTGATATTTTATTTATCAATTATATCTGCTATAGTCTGAAGAGAGTCCTATAATATATATGTGCATCAGAAATCGAATACCTGGACTTATATTTTTAAAACGACTAATATTTTATCGTCGTCTTGATTTTATTTGATTTTATTCTTGCATTGATAACTCTGTTACATTCATAATATTTAAACATTGTCTTGATGTATATACTTATACTATCTACAATTTGAATAATATAAATAAAAAATACATTTTTCTAATTGTGATGAGCTTAATCTTTAATTGCTTAATCCTTCTTGCAAAATCGACTGCAAGGAGATTAGGTTTCCTACCAGGTTAAAATTTAGGTCCGAAAAGTCATTTGAATTTTAAATGATGCTGTACAAAGAAAGAAAAGGCGCTTTTGAAAAATATCATAACCCTTTTTGGTGTCTTTTTTTGATTCATGTTTTCGCCACTTACACGAAAAAAAAATCATAAAAAACTACATTCATCTGTGGTCTGCGAGTCGTGTTTTTCTCCATATAATGATTTGTTTTTCATGTTAACTCTTGGTATTTAATACGATGACGTTTTTTATATTTTTACGTAGGTACCGGTATTACCGGTTTTTGTGTTTTAATCATAATTCTATGCGTTTTTCATAACGATTACTGACAGTCAAATTCATTTTCCGGCTAAAAATATCCCTGGTATGTATAACGGGTGTGTGTTTAATAACGAGATCCGATTTTCTTCAGGCACAGGAGTAACATAATATCATATACATATAGTATGATGATACTTTATATTATTTTGTATACTGATCGAGACTGTTTACACGTATTAATTATCGATAGTGACATACGCGTATAAAATGAAGCGTGTCAGCTCTATACATCACGATACGTGTTCGAGATTTATTTTTAAAAAGAATATCAAATTATATGTTTACAATGTTGATTCGTTGTACACACATGTGTATGAATATTTTCGACGAATTACGGTAGTATAATATATGTATAGAAAGTAAACTAAATATCCGAAGTCTTGAGTTTTCGACTGTGCGTAATACACTTGCCTCGTGGTTGTATACGTATGTATATACACAATACAGGCAATAAGTAATAAATCCAGTGCATCAAGTTACCGAACAATATTTTTATGTAATTACAAACCCGAATGATAAATTATTATTCATCGTAGTCATTTCTCCGGAATAGTTATTGAAAATATCCACGTCGTAACGTCGTACACAAATTTAATATAATCATTTATATACACGAGTATATTAAAAATGATTGTAAAAGTTTCATAAATCAAACCGTGCAAGTCTAGATACACTCACTGTACGTCTGTTCGCTCCGTTGCCATCTTCTGCATTCTATACCGCCGTATTATTATTATCGCGGACGTGTGGCGACTGTATAATAATTGTGTGTTAAAAAATAAACTAATAAAAATGTAGTGAAAATCGACCGCTTTGCGAATTGCGCCCGCAGTAAAACTGGTAGCCCGCGGCTTATAAAGTTATTACATATTATACAATGCGTGTTCACACGCGACATAAATATTGTTTCCAGTCGTCCCAAGTGCACATATTATGCAAAGTCCTAGGCGAGAGAGATTTCCGAGGATGCATCGCCGCGAAACGCCCAAAAATCCGGCAGATAAATAATTTCTCGCAATGTCTCTGTGCGCGTAAAAGGTAACGTGTTATAACGATGTGCATCATTTTCTTTGTTGTTCACGAGAGACGTAACGACGGTCGATGAGGATAAATCATGAATTTTTTTATCGCGTACGTGTAAACGATTACCTATCTTTAAAATAGAAGAGCACGAGTTGACAGCGAGTTGTATGGGTAGGCTTTTCGCGACAAATCCGCAGTGACGTACAATGTACATGTATTCAATACATAGGGGTATGGGGATTTAAAAATTGACTCTTGAAGTAAGAACTTTTTTTTTCTCGTTAAATGTATTATTTTATATTACGAAATAAGATAAAACCAACTATATATTTACAATCACACGTTTCTATTATATTTATTTTGTTACTTATACAAATTGTGCATTATTGGCAATCCTAACTGGACACGAAGACAAGGAGAAGAATCATACGTTTTATCAAAACTATTCTCTGTACATATGTGTATACATTTTAACATAGTTGTACGGATTCATTCGAAGTGCCTACCTAAGCCTACTGCAATATTATACGGTGCAGCAGTCGCGCTCGTCGTGTACGGTCCCTTGTATCGATGACGTGAACTGCCGCACTTAAACGCGAAATAACGGAGCGCGTTTCAGCTAAACCGTGCAACGTGTACACGTGCGACGCGTCATCATGAACGACGGACGTTTTTAAAACGCAATGACTTTGTCGACGTGCCACGTGGGTTTTGGTGTACCCGAGATCAATTTATTATTATTCTCCGACGGACACCGGACCGGCACAACGACCACGGGAGAATTATTCTCGATATTTTGTCGTCACGGTCCGGAGTGAACCGTTATAATATTGGATAATCCGTTGATTAACGCCGGGACGACGACGGACGTAGTGCGTGCGTGCGTGTGTGTGTGTAATTATTGTACCACGGTCAACGCGGGATCGACCGCGCCGCAGCTGAGCACACGCGCGGCGTATATTTCGAAACATTCCAACACCCTAATAATAATCAGGGCTAGGGCGGACTTGTAGGAGTTTATACGCGTGTTTTTCAACTGTCGCTCAAAACATCATAGCTATGTAGAAATTTGTTTCATATCTACAGGAGTTTAACGCAACCAACCATTTTTATTTTTGCATATTTATAGGTACCTCTTTTTTTCTCTCTCCTTTAAGCGCATGTTTTGTTGGATTTTAATATTTAATATTGTCACTGTATACATTGAGTTTAAAAATTTAACTTTTCAATTTTCTTTACAATATAATGTAATATTTTATTATTATCCCCGCGCGTTATTATTATTATTAGAATATACGATAGATATAATATGCTAACTGTTTTGCGACACCAATCCGCGTTAATACACACGAACCCGTTGTTTAATATACTCATATGCCACCTATTATTATACTTACCGCTCTGTACGTACCTACATAATAAAGTGTGCGTTGTTGTATTTTGAATTCCTGTAGCAACAAAATCTTCAGTGTGCAAATTACATATATTATTATATACTATAACATCAAACGAATCCCGCGGGATACTCTGTTCGTGTGACGGCGGCCAACCTAATTATTATATATACGTACATTGTGCCTACACACGCATATACATATTGTACATCGTACATATTGTTGCACCTTCTGCGATAATATATCATATTATACCTAACTGCAGCACGTTTTTCCCTCAAGAATATAATAATAATTATATTAATAATAATAATAATAATAATAATAATAATAATATATTATAGCGTTTTTCCGCAACAGTTTTTTTCTTGTTTCTGCTCACCTACGACATGAATAACATGCGGTGTGTGTACATTAATAAAAATGCCCTTCTATTGTATTATTATATACCTATATACACTTAGACTAGAGAAACATAATCTTAAGTGTGTGTAAAATTTTCCCCATTTCGAATTTATTCGCATGAACTTCTGTTTTACATTTCAGCGGTAACAGGTTGACAAGGTAGACAGGTCTTTGAGATCGGAATATACACACACACGCACACAAAAATGTATATATATATATACCTATATACTTAATAATTTAATATGTTTCTTGAACAAATCCCTAGTCTGGTTCCTTTATAGTTTATAACGACAAAATAATAGCGTATATACTCGGAGAGGAGGGGGGAGGTTATGAGAATCAGACCACATCATAAACGCATGAAAAATATATTTTAAACGTTCAAAGAAGCAATAGAAAAGGTAATTTGGTCAGAGGAGAATATGAGAATATATACTTTGTTCTCTAAATCGTGTTGTTTTATAATGTCATTACCTATACGTAGGTGCACTGACAACCGTATACATTTACAACATGTACGTGGATAGTCTTGTAATAAAATCAAGCGCATTTCAATTTAGTTACCAATGTATAAATAGTTTGGTGACATTCAGGAATATTTATGAATTTGAAACGTTTTATTTTTTTTTTTTTTAATAAATTAAAAAAAAAGACTCTGACTAGATATTATTGATTAACAAATTAATTTCGGAAATCGACGTCAGCGCAACGTTATGATGAGTACTTTAAACGTTTAATATTTGTACATTTATAATTATATCTTATCCATGAATTTACTTATCTAAAAGCGTATATTACACAACACTGAAGAATTGAATAGATTCGCAAAGATAAATTTAAATTAACATAAACCCAAAAAGCATACTATCTATATTATATTATGTTTCATTGTCTACTGGATCTTTCTTCCATAAAAGCGAAAAGGTTACCAATAAACGGTTATAACTTTATAACACTATAATAGGCTTCTGATTATTTACCAACTGCAACACACCAAAGTTTATATTGTGTGTGTAGGTATTCAAAATCGCATGCAGCGCCGGTGATTGTAAAATGAAAACAAATTCACATAAACTGTAAAATATGTGCTGCAGTACGTACGTAATTTTCCATGCATTCCAGCGTATCAGCTAATATAGAACACACTATGTGTTGTATGCATAAATGTGACATCCGGTAGTTCGAGGAAGTCCTCGAATGACAATACGAAACGTTATACTTTGACTACGTAAACAAGTGTTTGTGATTCGCGCATGTTCAGCGATTTTTTTACTTCGAGTATCAATGTAACAAAAGAAGAATAAGTACCTATTGCATGCATGTACAATATAATATATACATTTAATCAGATTCACAATTTCAACAATTTTTATAAGCATACTAATTTGTTTAAAATGTTTTTTTTTTTTTATTTTTACATATACTTACCTTTTTTATTTTAAACATAAACAAGAACATTTTTAGTAATAATTAATAACTGTTTTTAGTAACTAAATAATGTTATATTTATAATTGTTGTATTATATTTGTGTGAATGAAAAAATAATTCATGCACTTATAAGTATAAGTACTAAAGTACATTAATAAAAGCTAAATTTATAACGATACGTAAGCATGAAATGCAATAAAAAATGCTTTATGATATTTAGATTGAATAATATTTAATAAGGTGTATCTAGAATCTGGAAAGGAACAGTTTTAAATATATTCTTCGAATGTTGCAATTTGAATATTATTTATTTTGTATAATATATTATTCATTCAAAACTGTAACAATAATACAGTTCGTCAACAGCGAAATACCCCACAAATAATATTATTTAATAATGTTTTAATAACATTAATTTGTTAACATTTAATTGACTTAAAAAAAAAGTCGTCACATTTCATTTACTTCTGAATTTCTATTAAGTTTGCATTAAATATGTTTTTTCTTTTCTTTTATGCCTTCAAATTAATTGTTGTTATATTGTTAATTTTGGCAATCCTGCAGTATTGTATTGTGTTGTATTCTATAATGTGATTAGAGTTTTATTACATTCAGTATAATTTATTATTTTACCAAATAGTAAACATATAGCTACTGTAAAATCGATGACTGTTTTTCCTTTGTGTATTTACGTACCTATACAAAACAGACTTTTTGTTCATTTTTATGCTGTTCATTTTTCTCCATATATCTATTATTCTACATTCGTATTTGATTTGATCAGATAAATGCCGGAATTTTATGTTCATAACAGTGATCTGGCAGTTAAAGATTTACTTTTTATATATAAATTTCAATGGACGAATCTGCAGAGAGTAATATTTATTCATATATTTTTCATACAACATTTATATTTTACACTACACAGAAGTAATAAAATACGTAACCTTATCTACAGAACTATATAGACTATATAGAGTTACACGTATTAATAATTATTAGGACCTCTGACCTCTGAGCATAACCATACGAATAATATTTAAAGCTATACATATTATTTATACAATATATAAGTACCACGATAACAGCATGTAAACTGTCTAATAATTATAGGAAAGCATGAAATAGTTTTTTTTTTACTTTTTCTGATTATTCTGTACTTTCTAGATAGGTAGTTTTACTGTTTTTCATGTTTTATCGGTACAGAAATAAGTAAATGCATTTCATTCGCAGCTATTTATACATACCTCCTCGGAATCCAAGTAATATCTATGAGAACACGCTGTGTATATACGTTCTATATTCCCCGTTCACATAAACTACATGTACGTATCTTGATTTTAAATTAATTATTAACAATGTCTTTTAATAATATCTGTACGGCAAGCGTTATCAAGTTAAATTAGAAGCCAACGACGACGTAATGTATGTATTGTAAATATGACATACGCGTTGGTGTATTCTATACATACAAAGTTAATTACATAATTTCAATGTACCCATACACGGCTATATGTAATGTGTAGTATTAGTATGCTTGTCAATTTTAGTTCACCGCGTAGGATTTGATTAAACGTCTTATAGAGAAAAAGCAATTAAAAAATATAAAAGTGTTTAATTTTACAAAACAAAAGTCCGGATATTAACTATAATATTACACAGCGTTACGCGCATATTATGTAGAAAGGAGGAAATAATTTGATAAAAATAAAAATGCGCGATAGACACGTTCGTGCTGGTCCGACGACTTTCGTTGTGCTGCAACGATATTCCGGTGTACATTTATAATATCACACTATATTGACCATCTATACATAGTATATAATATACTTCTACATAGTTTATTTACATATATTGTAGAGATGTACATAATTTACAGTTAAGTTCCACGTTCGCCGACAGTTTAACGGTCCGATGGAGTGTGTGTGTGTGTATAACAATATAATGCAGTATAGTTATGTTTTACGTGTGTGCAACGAACACGCGTGTATAGACTTATAATACTATTAATAATAATATAATGTATACGAGTATTATATGTATATATATCGTGTTCGTCGTGCGTGCGTGCGCTTTTTGAATCCGCGAGTAAAATCGCGTTTTTCGCGTCAGATAAAAACTGTAAAAAAAAAAAAACCCAAAAACCTGTGCAGGCGTGCATGGTGCGTGCAATATCGTTTACGTGTTTCGAACCGAGTATATATAGGTATTATGCGTAAAAACGTGACCGCGTGATCAGGTACATTTGCGGAATAAATAACGATAACATGGCGCACGTATATTCGTACGAATAACAAATGAATAAATAATAATATACGAACGAAAATGCCGTCGCTCCGATCTTCTGGCCGCGTATATAATATAGTATAGCTGCTATTCGGCCGCAGCGAAAGGCTGTGTATTGCCGGCCCCGTAGAACATATACAGTTACTGACTGCTTTCACCGAACTCGCTTTCCAAACCGGATGCACTGTGTGGCAACAATCACAATATTCGCTTCCGAATCGCCGGACGCGCGAGCACCCCGAACTTTCCCGCTGTTGCGTGGGCGCCTGCGGACTGCACAATAAGATGTAACGCAACGCGTGTACGTTTGTTGTGTTTTACCCATTCGATAAGAAATTACGTAAGTTCTCTTTTTTGTCCGTCCGTTACCTATACAATCGTATTATATTCAATTCTGCGTTATATAATTGAATTCGTGTAGGCGCCGGAAAAGCGATAACGATTCGGCCCGATGGTTCCAGTGATTTTTTTTCAAAACTCTCTACCACTCTACGGCGTCTTGCTCGATAGTCTTGCTCAGACATTGCCTTATCGGTGTATAAATTATAAATACAACTATGTGCGCTATAATACATAGTAATAATATGGTATATATACTCATTATTGGAACGAATCCTGTGACGTGTATAGTTCGTACAATAGCGCAGCGTGTTTTGTTCGCGGATTAATCGTTTTCAAAAAATGATCAACGGTTATACTTACGGGGTTTTCCATTCTGCTGCAAAAAACGTAAGTTCCAAATCCTACATACATTATATTGTACAATATACAACGTGTAATTACACCGTGTAACAACATAGACGAGCATTATACACGTATAATTGATGTTCGCATATTGACGATACCGTAAATACGGTATGTTAGAAATCCATCGCAGCTCTTTTCGAGCGATATGCCAGTGTTCATAAATAATATCGTTATATGTATATTTTTTTAAAGTAAATAATTTACATGTATACTGCGCGTGTCGTGTGTGATGTGTGGGCCAACGTGACACACCCGTCCCTCTCGTATCGGCTCCGCATTACGGATGGAACGTGTCTGTACAGTGTTTACGCACGAATGTCACGTTTTCGCTTCTGATGACAATCATATATGTGTAATATACATTTTTATAATAAACCAAACTGATATATTCATCGTATAAAATATACACATCCAATGTACACGTATAAATATTATATATATATATATGTGTGTGTGTGTGTGTGTGTGTGTGTGTGTGTGTTTTGTAATATGAATCTGCAGTAGTCTCTACATATTATTATTATGATGTACAGGCATTCGAATTCGACTAGATGTTATAGTTTTCAATTTATCTACTCTGTATAATAGTCGTATTTCAAACAATAACACTGTATACTATATTATGATTTACAGACTTGTAGATTGTAGTGTACGTAGGTAACACATTATGTGTGTGGATATCGCGTGATGGACAATATCACCGTTTATGTCCTGTGATATACGCATATTATAAGCGGATATAATGACTATATTTTATTATTTTTAATTGTTTGTCTATATCGGGAGCACTCATTGGGTGTTCATAGTATATAATACGTTTCATTTGTCACGGAGGGTTTATTATTATTGTCTGTAGTAAACAATTAATAATACATACATTATTTTATTTTATTGTACATTGGTCAGTCAATGGACAAAAACATTGCATGGGTACGGTTCTAACCAATTATTATGACCCCGATCCCCCTCGTTTGATAATATGTGTACAAAGGTCAAAGCGGTTTTTTTAACGTTTTTAAGCTAGTCGATTTTATATATTTTTCTACTATACACTCTGAGTGATACGAGCCGCTGTTTTTAAAACATTTGTTTTTGTAACCCTTTATATATTTCCCTATTGTTTTATATTTTATATTTTTTTTCTTATTTTCAATCGCCCACGGTTGTTTTCTTTTAAATGTACAGGACTAAAATATTTTTCTAAATGCCATGGTATACTATTATAATTCACTTTATTAATTTATGATTATAAAAAATGTATGAACTATTTTATTATTTATAATCATTTAAAGTTTAGATTTTTTTGAAGGACAGTACACGCATGTTGTGCTGATAAATGTCTGAGACATACTCCCTCTTTTTGCTACCTAATCATCTTATATTATCTAATTTCAACTTTGAACGTTTATAAATTGTTAATTACATTAGTTCAATGATCGATATTATTGTTCATCAAATTAGCATTGTAGTATGCTATTCTGTTTCAACACGTGGAAATATTATGGGGAGTAGATTATGTTATACGCAAAAAATATAGGATTAACCGAGTGAAAAAAAGAAAAAAGAAAAAAAAGAGTTATTTTTTCCCCAAATACATAATAATATAATACTATATCATAATATGTAGGTACCTAAAATTTATAATTATATTATAATACTTTCAATTAAAAAAGTCATAACAATACAGTAAAATTGGCTGTGAAAACGACAAACCAACTTAGAAAAATCATCCCGTACAATATAATAATATGGAAACACACAATAAATACGCGTTGTATACAGTTGTAACGCATATTGTATTGTTGTATTATTATTATGCTATCCGAGTACGTCTGGTTAATTTTGTAACGTCATCTGCAAGCTTGCGTTCCTGTTGGTTTTCCGTTTATTATTCTTTATTTTACATTTTCCCCAAGGTCTTCCGAACATTTGAATCATATTTTTCAACTTGTTACACGATATCGTTTCAATAACAATCTTGTTATTGATGCATACATTCTAAGTCGTAATTACGGAATAATTTTCTTCAAAACATATTGTCCAATGAGCATTATTATTATAATTATTTTTTTTTTTTTATTGTTAAGAAACAAAAATAGACTTGGTATTATAGTATTCTATAGACTGGTATATTGAGCGTATAAAATTGCATTTATTTTTTGCTAACTTTTTTTGTTTTATGGATTCGTATATACATATCGAAATACAAATCAATAATAACGTGCTTTTTGAAATAAATAACCATCAATTCACCCATAAAAATTACCGATGTTGATTGTTGTTGTTCTTGGAAGGAATAATATTATTACAATATTAACATCGCGTTCGCTGTGTATAATGATCGAACGGCTGTAGTGAAAACGCGCTGTTTACGATTTATTATTATTTAAGTTTAGCTTTTAGCAATTACATTAATATTAATGAAACGTGCGTGTAGTATTTAAGATATTTATAAAAATGATAACCAACGCATTCTAGAAAATATTTTTATAATATCTTCCAATTTATTTATTCATCAATAAATATAAAACCCTATAGAATACTTGAAATTTGCAATTTTATTATTATCTTTTTATGCTCACTAAAACCGCTGTTACAGAAATCAAATTCAGGATTTTTATTATAAAATGTCGAAGGGCATACTAAGAAAAAAGATACTTTTATACCAAACGAAAAATTTACTTAGGTATATTATACATACAAGCTTATTTAATAAATATTTACCATATCTAATATACCATATTTAATACTTCATGTGTACACTACGATAGAAATGTAATGAATTCAATTACGATGGTCAATGGAAATACTAATATTAAATGATGCCAATATATTTACAAATAATGCTATACAATTTATTTTCATTGATACTGGGGATTAAACGTTTTATCTATAGATATTTAATACTACATCGGTCTTTATTCCAATACCTATGTACGTTTACTGCAATAATATTTTAGCTCAACTATAGGTACCTACTTGATATTGGCTAAGTTAATGTGAAGATAATAAAAATACGTTGAAATATAAGTTGTACGTTATAATTTACAGAAAGCAAAGTTTGTTAAGAAATTATCGATTTTTTACAAATTACTTTTTTCTTATTTAAAAATATTAATTTTTTTTTGTAAAAATAATCTACATAGCTTTTAGATTTTCTTTCTTAATTACAAAAGTTATGACGGTTAAAATGGAAAAATAGTTTTTGTCCAATATTTCTTTCTCTACGATTCAAAAAATCAATATTTTTTTATACGGATAATACATATTATAGGTATGTATATTATATATAAATATATAATATATACTCGAAAATCATACTTCGCTTTTATTAATGCGGCTATACACACGTAACATGAATTAAAAATATGATAGAAATTTTTTATTTTTGTTTTCCTTTATTCGGTCTGTTGAAAATGTTTCGAAATAATATTAATTAAAAAGTTGATACGAATATTTCAATTTAGATTCGTTAAAATATTAAATATCAATACAATCGTCGACATATATGACTATATATATATACAATATACATATCTATATATGCTTGATGTATACAACGCTTCGATTGATTTCATTTAATATGTACCTTTAAATGTGTAATTAAAAAGAAAGAGAGAAAAACAAGTCACACACACAGTAATTTACTGAACCAAGTAGTACATGGTTTTATATATATATATATATATTTGTATTAAACAACAGTCATACGTACGCTATTAGTTTTAACGTTCGCGCGTACAGTGTGATGAAATCATTGATTTCGTTAATCGATTATGATTATGATGACGTATACGAGTAATAATTATTTTTCTGCGAAAAGTTGTACGTATTATCGCGTTTCGAAACGATGTATCTTTCGTGTTTTACTATTTATTCTCAATCCGCTTTCGTATCGATCTCGAAGGAACATTTCGGATACATTTTCTATAATATTGTATTACCTACCATATAATAATATGAACTCGGAATTTATTTATAGAACCCACGGTGTATAAGTGTACTGTAGGTATATAAATATATTTTACAGAACAATAAAGCAATGGGCCGTAAAACATTACTATCGGTGTAAGTTTCAACGGGAAATTTTACGTAATAATAAGAGACGGTCATCATTTATATTCTCCACAAAAGGTGTAATGTTTAACAAGTTTTTTATTTTATCTCGAACACTTTGAGATTAAAGGGTTAGAACAAAGCGTATTTATGCCCGACACACGTCTATATATATATATATAAACAAAACGAAAATAAAAAGGAAAATCTTTTCAATTATAATGTCCACTGCGTGTATACACAGGTATAGTCTGTGTATTATTATGTACCCGTAAGTGCAATGGCAGTATATTATTATATTATATTCTTGACACCGTTCACATAATGAGACGAAAAGGAAAAAAAAGTCGTCAACACATTTTAATAGTCGTCTGACGATGTATTCCCTCGTCGGGAAATTATATGTAATATATAAATATAAAGCGATTATAGAGGGAGATTTTTATTTATCATTATTTTTTTATTCGGGGTTTATTAAAAGGTAAACATACATTTGAATAGGTGTAAAGCCTAAAAAAAAAAAAAAAAAAGAGTACGAAGTTTTAAAATGACAGACACTTCCTTCAACGTATCAATATTGATTTCCGGTTTAAAAGATAATTTATGTTCCGTTCATACTTATAATAATTATATAGTAGTACTATAATTTCGCTAACACTCACGTATATAATATAATATAATAATACTAATGATGTACTCGAACAAAAAGCAGTTTCTTTTTTTACTACGCGAGTTGTTCGTATATGATGTATGCACACTGCACATATTCGATTTAATATAATATATTAGGGATGATTTAAAGTCCCGATTAATTTATTGTTTTTTTATCGACTTATACTTGTATCTACCTACCACGAATATTTGTAAATTCCAGAATGATCCGAAACACGTCAGATAGTATTAAAAAAAATTCTTTTGCGTTTTCACGACGTTGTCGTTTACTCTTCAATATATTATTATTGTACCGTAGACATTATTTAATATTTAATAAGATATATGCATCTGTTGATTTATGTAACATCGATGGATGTAAACTTAATAGTAAAAATAATAATAATGATCCATAGAAAGTGCTAATAAATTATAATATACTAGCATCATAGTGGTACAAAAATGTATATTATATGTAATATGTGTATAATAAATTATTTTTACTTATTTATTTTATTCGTGGTTTTCCGGCCTTTAGACCATCTCGTACAACCAATTTTCCTCTATCTCTCTCCGTCTTCCGCTACTTACCTCCAGTTTGCTCTTGGGTCTAATGCTTTGATACATCTCACTTCACACAATCTTTCCATCTAAGGTAAGGTCTGCCTAGTGGCCTTTTTCCTACCGGATCCTTCTCGATTACTGCTTTTACCACTGTGTCCCCTTTACTCCAAGCGTGTCCGGCCCACATAACCTTTTTTTTTTTGCAGTTTCCTTGATATGCACGTATTTTAGAACATGTTTTGAAGTTCCTATTTTTTTTTTTTTTTGTATTCTCCATTTTCCAGTTAGTGGGTTAAGATATGGGCTATAGATTCTTAGAAGTCTTGGAACTTTTCTCTCGGAAATGTCTAAATCTACTTCCTCTGCCTTTCATAGTGCTCGTTTTTGAGTCATCGGACGATGGGGTGCATTTATGTCATTTATATTTTTTTTTTAAATTTATAGAGTATAATATATATTATAATTGTAAACTTTAAATTGCAAACCCTGCACATAGGTTGCAGGTATTTTCATGAACATCACGAGAACTCGCTCTGAACGACCACCGTCGAAACGTGAAAATAGTTATCGCAAACCCACACAAAAAGTTAACTCATTTCTGCCACGTCGTTCAATTTAACTATACGAAAATCCAAACGAGATATCGCATTTTCTGCGTTTTCTGGTTTTCTTTTCCAGTACAATTATTATTAATATTATTTAATTTTTTTTATGCTTTTCCCGAGCACACGATTAATGAAATGGGTTTCGCACGCACACGATCGCACACGCGTATACATGAATACAAAAATAAAATAAAAAATAACTGTTTTTGTTGAGTGCGGTGCGCAATGCGTGCCATTGACACCGCCGCCGGCCTCTGACATGGCTTCAATACACACGCCATGATGGTTAGTCCATCGACGAGTGAGTTTGTGTATGCGTTGATTAATATTAATATATTATTATTATGATTCCGTAAATTTGTATTCGTTTCGTGTTCACGCTTGTGTACAGCGTGTGAGCAAACGCGAATGTGTGTGTGTACGTATGCCTGGGTAACCCAGTGAGGTTACGGGCGGAAAAATTAATTTCGTTTTATTTTCTCTATCCGCGCGTGTGTTTCTTGGTGTCCGCGAACGCGTTAAAAGTTTGGACATAAAAATAGGGCGGAAAAAACTTCACAATGACCAAAGTTTCGCCGCGCGGTTAGAAGAGACCCGCAACATCACATTGTCCCTACTAATTATATCCACGCGCTCGCCCGAGTCAAAGGGTCCTTTGGGGCATCGGTGCCGTTTTTCCTCCTCGATGAATTCTTTATGACGTGCTTGCCGGGGTGGCTATCTATGTGATACACATTATGGATACATGTTGTATACGCGCTGCGGGTTTTCTACATTTTCTGCGGGAAAAAAAGTTCATCTCGTTATACTCGGCGTCATAATTAAAAAATGTTTTTTTTTTCTTTTTCTTCCGCAGTCACGACCGAGACCAACCTTTCACATTCCAATTGGGCGTTGGACAAGTGATCAAAGGATGGGACATGGGATTGACCAAAATGTGCGTCGGCGAGAAGAGGCGGCTGACCATTCCGGCTGACCTAGCGTACGGCGACCGCGGAGCGGGAAATGTCATCCCCGGAGGTACGTAACAACAACCACAATAACATAAATATATACAGTAACTCTTTTACCGGCTCCTGCAGATTGTAAAAAGTGTAACGGATGCCCGTGTTTTTAAAATGTTTCTTCTAAAAAAAAATTTGCATCTTTCATTACAATATTGACAGTGCCAGCAGAATATGCTATAGGGATTATTTTCACGGTCGGAATTTTCTTTGGAACATTTCATACGGGCACCATTAGTACCTACAAAAATTTCAACGAATATAGTGTGTACAATAATTTACTTGCTTATATTTGCCATGTAAAATATAAAGGGAGGACGTTTTGGTGTGATGCTGCTACGACGACATAGTCGCAAGAAAATATAAAAAAAGTAAATTTTTTCCATAATGTTTTAACACGCTCAAAACATATATAAATACAACGTATGCCTCTATATTCTTACACTGTCTATTCTAATTTGGAAAATTATTTTTGCCATATTATATAATATTATTATAGTATTACATTCTCCTCAGTTGCCAAACCGACGTCCCTTTTTACATTTTTCGTCCATAAATGTTTCATCTCACATTTTCTGATTATTAGAATGCCATCCTCTACAATAAATATAGTCACCTAATTATGCTTAGGTTTATTTCTGAATCGGATTTGTTGCCATAAATTTTAACTAGTATTAATAAAACAAGAGGTTTTACTAGCGTATAACATAATACGTAAAATAATCCGAGAACACCTTTAAATGTCTAAATACGTTATGTGGATAATCCCATATCACTGGCACCTACTTAGACCTTATTGTTTTGTTTGATAATTACGCAAAAATTAATACTTAATATTATGTAATTAACTTATTACTAGTATTTAATCAATATATGCAGGCCTTTATCGCTTTTACGTAATCCTGAGTATAATAGCCAATTTTTAAGGGAAATCCTATGGTTTTCGAAGTTACTTCGTATACATTTTATATTTTCTAAATGAAAACATTTTTGATGAATGATATTTTACGTTTATTTATTCTTTCAACAGGAGCCACGTTGGTCTTCGATGTTGAACTATTGAACGTCGGTGATCAAGCACCTACCACGAACGTGTTCAAGGAAATCGACCAGGACCAAGACAAGCAACTGTCGAGAGATGAGGTCAGCGAGTACCTTAAGAAACAGATGGCTGCGGCCGAAGGCGCGGAAGGTGGCGATGACATTAAGCAAATGATGTCCGACCACGAGAAGCTTGTCGAAGAAATATTCCAACACGAAGATAAGGACAAGAACGGGTTCATATCGCACGATGAATTCACCGGACCCAAACACGACGAACTGTAAGGAGAGAAAAGCCATCCGAAAACACCGTATTCGTACATTAATTATATCAATATACGCTTGTGAATATTATGAGTAATTACGATAATTATTGTACAGTGCGTTAGAATAATATCAAAACGAAAGTGCTTGTATTAAGTGGAGTACTCCGATATTATTTTTTTTCTTATTATCATTATTATTATTATTATTGTTTTTCTTTTGGGGTTCGCCAAAAAAAAAACCCCCACAAGGAATGTTTTTTTTTCTTTTTACGAATATTATATTATTATATTTATTTGATACAAAAACAAAACTATAATTAGCATCTTTACATCTTTGTATAGTCGTCATTGGACTACTTCTATAGTCTGCCAATTTTTTTTAATTGAAAACTTTTGTAAGAAGACTGTTGAAATAAAAACGTTTTTATATATATACATAATGTGTAGCGTTTATTACTATATTATTTTATATTTACATGTCTATTCTACCTGCAGTCTTCCCGTACATGATATTATATAATATTATATTAATGCAAAGAATTGAAAAGAAAAGGAAAATATTAAGTGCCTATTCATTAACAAACGTAATGCGAGTAGAAACCAACATATGTCAAACTTGAAACTTTTCAATGTTTACAAAAAAGTTTATATATATATATACGCATTACTGTGAGCACCGAACTTTTAATATTAACTTTTGTTTCAAATGGCATACTCATAATTAAAATTACCGTATGTATAGAATATAATATGTAAAATAATGTATAATATACAGGGATGTATTAGTAAAAAAATGTCTTGGGTATACGGTATTTTCTACAAATAATAATAACCCAAAAAAATATTTTTTTACTTAGTACGTCATACTCATTCATTTTATCCGCGATTAATTATTATTTCACGTATATAACAAAATTATTCATCTACCATCCATCAACACTTTAAAAAGTGTAAAATTCAACTATGGAACTTAAAACATGATAGTTTGTTAACACAATTGAGAAAAGGCCTTTACATTAAAACAATATAAATTTGTAAACTTGCCCGAAATTTAAACAAATCGATCTTGTGCATGAGTGGTGGCATTTATTGACCTAATGTTGTTAAATATCGTATTATATTTTTTGATATACTGTGAGATTAGGATACGGTGTAGTAATTCAGTGGTCTTACCCATATATATATATATATATATTATACTCAGATATATTTGTTTTGATAAACTGCAATATTATAATTTATTGCCAACTTTTCAATCTTTTATAAATTCACTATATGAATAAGTGGAATTTTCAGAGAAAATAATTTTCGAATGAAATAATATTATTTTTAAAGTACATAAGTATAGTATATAATATAGCTACCTTCGTATACCCACCGTCGTACACCATCCTATAAAATAATTAATTTAATTTGCGTACACGCATTTCTTTAGAAAATATATTGTGTTACGGGTATACGGTGTACATCTCCGTACGCCCTCCAATACATCCCTGATAATATGGGTAGCGTACAAATTATGATTCATATTATTTGTAACGCGTTCATCCGTGTGCGTTTCGCGTGAAACGTTGAAATCGATTTCCTTCATCGGCGTCATTGCATGTTAACACGTGTATAATAAAATTGCACAAATCTAAACGTCAATCAGATTGTGCGTGGGATGCGAGAAATAATGTGTGTAGAGCGGTGGGTCTGTAAATATAGGTATATACTATGTATACGAGTACACGTGTATAACAAGTATATCTACGTGTAATTATAAAAGCGGTAGGACGAATCCACGGGGCCAATACAAAGAGCAAAACAAAAAAAAAAACAATTGATGGACCGGGAAAAAAATGCATAAAGTTGTGTTACAGTCCTTTTCAATACGTGCTATCGAGCAAAACCAACGCATAACATCTGTATAATATAAGAGTCAATTGACTGCAAAATATTTTGAAATTAAAAAATATTCATGTACCTATATGAAAAAAATTCTACATTACCATATAGGTATATAATACATATAAATACATGTAGTATGTTTTAGAGATTTTCAGATTTATTATTATAATATTAATTCGCGGGATTATAATAATTAACGTTATCCGTGGGCGGAATTCTGAACACATAATTGTAGTAACACATAGTTGTACGATGGCAATGGTTTTCAGAAGAATGGCGAATGGGTCGACGGCTAACAATTGTAAAATTTAAAATTAATCGTAACTGCGAAATAAACAATGGATATAATTAATAATACGATATTTTGGGACGGGCCCGATTGAGCGGTAGATACGGCAATATAATATCTTATCCAGAGTATATATGCATATATATGTACATATCAATTCACACAGCGAGACAGAGAAAGAGCAGATACAAATTATGAATATCATCTCATTTATCTCGATATACCACAAAGCATAAAACGCTTTGAAATCAAACACTTTAGCTTGATGAACATTTTAAATTACCTATACAATTTTCTTAACATGAAAGTACAACTACGTGCGCACTGCATACAGATATATAGGTACGATTTTATATTAAAAACTAAACAGGACTACTTACGATTATATTATTATATACCGAAATACATTTTACAAAACCCGAAAAAAAACAATTGTTTGATCATTTACTCCAATATTTAGTAAGACAAAAAAAGTTAAAGCCACGAAATTAGAAAAATTACTATCTTAAAAATAATATCGTATCCAAGCCATTCCGTCATTAAGATCAAAGTTTTAAATACTTAGGAGTTCGCGACTGATACGCTACCGGTCGAATTAACTGAATTGTTCAATTGAAAAATCCGCAGGTCTTTTAACCCGTGGCAAATGTAAATATATACTACTGTTTTGGACGAATAAAGTATAATATAATATATTACGTCCGTCGTTAATGAATTTATCACAGAGAGTGTGTTGATGCCTCGTGAAGTTAAACATATTACATATATATGTATGTTGTACATCATATTATTATATTGTTCGCAACCAAGGAATTCTAGGAAATTTGGCGCCTGGTGTCAATCAAAAATTAGTAACGCTGTTATATGAGTACTATATTACTGCTACAGTACTATTATTATGTCATTATTATTTATTATCATGCGAATCATTTTTATCTAGCAAAACAAGACGATTGGAATACAGTATTTTTTCTTTTTTCTTGATTTCGATCCAAATCGAAGCTATTGATTTTTTTTCAACAATACGTTTTTATTCTTTTTCAATAACTCTTTTTTTCTGAGGATGATACAAAAGTTTAAAAAACTTTACACGGCATCTCTATATATACGCATAGTTGGAAATTACAAGGACAGTTTTTTCTTTTATTCAGGACAAAAGAATCAGAAACGGTAGAAGGAGTGTAAAAAACACGATTTCAACTACAATACTAGACTAGGTATGTTTTGATTGGCTGTAGAGTTCGACTTGTAATCGTTTTCCAAATGCAATGATTTATCAATTGCCATTCAAGTTTATAAAAACCCATCTTTGCAACAGTGCAAAATCCTACGCTTGCATGAAGCTTCGATGTGGCAATATTCATATTTGTTTGAACAACGTTATTGATCAGCTAATAAATAAAATAAATTCATTCATTTATTTGTTTAGTGTATTACATAGGCTATAACAACTATTATATATTGTGTAATGTAAACGTGCATTTGTTTAAAATTCAATTTGTTTTGAGCCTTTGAAGGAAAACTTATTATTGTTTAGTTTCTTATTCTTACAGCCTATAGGTTGACAATTATAAATATATATAGGTATGTCCTCATTTTTATTTTAAATAAAAATACATATTACGGCTTTCATCGTTAAGACGTTTGGAATATTAAAACCCCATACTTAGGACTTCCCCAAACTACATTACGCACTGCTGATTATATTATTCGACTGTAATAGTTACCAACTTCTCGCGGTAACAAGACCGTAAAAATTGAAAACACATTTTTAAATGATACCCAGATGATTCTTCATAAATACTTTTATAAGCTGTATAAATTTAGTCGTAGTAATATAAAAAAAAAAATCCAGAAAAATTTTAAACGATACGGCATGGTGGTGATTAAATCTGTCCCTGCAGGTTAAAACAATCGATCATATTATGTACGCTGGTTGGCTACAGTAGTTGAGCCACACCGTTTAATCATCATGGCCATTTTGAAGGAACTTGCAGCAATTTGTTGTAACCCCGAATAAATGAAACACTTTACGGACAGAGGCACCTTTTCATCATTCCTGCACAGACGCAATTACAAATAGCTACAATTTATATTAGTTTTCAAAGACAAAACGGTTAAATACTAACATTTTGGATGGTGACAGTATGCACAATGAAACTCGTATTAGGAGTAGGTGCTCCATGTAAAGTATTTATTACAGTTATTACCGATATTTTTGTTCTCTTTTCGTGTATTGAAGTTTGAAGGGATCTAAAATATGATTTGAATAATCGAGAATTTCAATTTATTAATATTTGAGAATAGTTGAGAATTCAACTGAATGTTCATATATATTTAGATATTTCGCTTTGTAAATAAAATACGATTATATTTGTATTTCATAATGAGTTACACACGGTAACTAGATTCATAGATTTATTAAATATATAAATTATATTTAATCTGTGTTATGTATTATGTTTCCTTTACGGAATACAAGTATACGTATTTAAGAATAATATTATGATTTTACGACTTCATATAACAGAAAAATAAACTTAACAATTCATCAACGAATGAAAATGAGCTAAATTTTTCTTTTTTTCCCAACACCTAGCTAATCATAAAAGATTGTGACTTGTACCTATAGCTGTACCGAAGATTATACTAAGATTATCAATAATATAAAAATATTATGTATCATATTATTTGAAAAATTACATGTTTACAAGTTTTTGTTTTCTTATATATATATATATATATATATGGACTGTGGTTGTTTAGTTTGCTATGACGTCTATCACGATAAGCACTGCTGTCTGCTTGGGTGAAATTATTATTAGCTCCATAACCGAAATGCAATGATTCCGGTTTCCTGCGGTCGTAGGTAGATTGTGTAAGCACATTATTTATCGACTACACGTCTACACGTGGCCCGTACTAAATATGATTAAAAGAACGAGAAAGGATAGTATAATATGAAGAACAACATGTTACGTCACCAGGTTGTAGAAAGTGTAAACTGTCCAGTGTGACGTAAGGGAGAGAAAGTGCGATGATGATATTAGTAATGATATAGTATAACAATAATCACTAACCATATAATATAAGGTATCTATAACTAAACTATAAAAGTATAATTTATATATTATATATGTGATAGCCGTATAGCTGATATACCCAAAAGATCAGAACGAAGACTTAGAGGCTAGAGCGATTGAACAGGGGCCCTATTCCGAACGTATACCAATTATTCGTATAAATGATAATTCGAAACATCATACATTTTTTACGGATGTTTCCGTACAACTTATCCGTACCACAAAGGCACAAAGTAAAAATACCGTCCGTGTACCAGTGGCAGTTATAACTCGAGAATAAGGAGGGGGTCGAAATTTACATATACAATAGGTACCTATACAAAAAGATCAATTAAATATAAGAGAGCCCATAACCATTCCTCAATATTTTGAATTAATAAAACACTTATAATAGAAAAACTTTTTTATTGCTTACGCTCTTACAACCATAGCTGTCTTAAGGTTCTATGGGACCCCGGTCTCATCATATTTTGGGGGCCTTATAATATTTAATTATGATAAAATAATTACATTTAATTACATTTTTTAATACATAAATATATATAATGTAGTATTAGTATTTATTTATTTATTGAATATACTTTTCAGTAAGAATGCATTTTATTCGAATTTCTGTTACATATTATTGTTTGTTATTGTTTATTATAATTTAAGTTTAACAATAAACAGTCAAAAATACATAAGAGAATATTTTTCAGAATTAAAAAATAAATGTACTTTATGAAACAAAAACTAAAATAATTGTCATGAAAAACAGTATTGATATAAATTTGTCAATTACTATATACTTTTTAATGGTTTCTTCTTAGATTTTTCACTAGTTAGTCTATTGTATTTTCTAAATCTAAATTTGATAGAAGTCCAACATGTTCAATACTCATTAAAAATAAGGAGCTTAACCGTTTCTGGTTCATGGTAGACACTTCTAAGCTCTTATTTAGTTAATTTTAAATTGGAAAATGAACGTTCCTCACTATGGTTATTGGTAATAATCTTTGATAAAAAAAATTCTAAAATATATTTTTGTGTTTGGAAATATTTTTTCTAGTTTATTTAATTTTAAATATTTGTATGTACTAGAAATACCAATTTAAGAAATTTAAATTGCCGATACATACATTTCTTAAGTGTATACATACTAAAATTAATTCATTTTTATTAATGTATACCTACCTACCTCTATATGATAAAATCACGAAAATGTTTTATAATTGACTTGTACTTTTTTTGTTTCTAATTTTTTTAAATTGGAGAAAAATCCAAATAATATTCTTAATAAGTACGTAATAATAATATATAATATTAAAATATTTTTAGGTATATACAAAGCTAATTTTAATATTTTTTCATTTGAGATTTATACTAAAAATATAGAAAACAAAAAGGACAATATTATGTTATTTCGTAAATAATCACATTCATGTAAATTTAGCTTCCTTAAAATGTTGGCGCCTATCCCTTTTAAGACGGCACTGCGTGCATATGATATACTTTGCCATAAAGCGCTGTATTACTTATTAATTTACTAAAATGTGGACCTAGGGGGGGATGATCCCCCTATATCCCCACATTATTATATTATAACCCTATAAACCTATAACCCCACCTCTGCCAAATCCAATGTATATTTTCCATAGTTTAAGAAATAACTTCCGTATGATGTACAAAATAGCCATTTTTACTTCACACGGAAATTCGCATAAGTGATCCGTATGTTCATATACGAGTATATGAATAAGTGGCTTACGGATAAAAGGCGGGTTTACCATACGAATACCGTTCGTACGCCATTTAGAAAAAGGCCCCGGAGGAGCTATGTTCTTTGTACAAAATGTCTCGTATGGACACATACATCATAATAATAATATTTAAAGCCATGGACAAATTAACTAACATGTCTATGCCTAAGACTCTTATAACAATATTAATTAATCATAATTCTGTTTTTCCATGATAAAAGCAAAATTAAAATTAAAAAACGTGTGGGCCTCGCTTTGCTGTACAGTTGGGGGTGGAGTGTACCTCGTTTATAGGATAGGTCATTATTACAATGAATTTGTTAAATTTGAATTCAATGATAGATATCATTGTATACGAATAACGATTCTGAACGGAGTTAATATATTTGTCTAAAATGTGTATATAATAATATAGTATTTTATATTTAAATTCAATTATAATGCAATTTCGTAAAAATTTAAATTTAAAACAGTCATAAAATTTTTCCTCTTAAGTCTGGTTAAATTTTTTTTATATATTTTTGAAGGTAAACTTATGGACAACCTAGTGTTAAAATTTTGAATCTTAAGTATAAACAGAAAAAAAATGTTATGAATTTTCAACTACAAAATAACTTGCAAATTATCGCGATTTTAACATATTTTATACAAATTTGAACTTTATGGGCTTATAAAAAAAATTTGAGTGAAACCATCTCCGATATTTT
>JAIPRK010001954.1:0-34754 GCA_025469195.1 Chaitophorus viminalis
AAAAAAAGTATTTTTTAAGTATTTAAAAATACACGGGTCGAAAGTATTTGAAAAGTATTTAAAACACAAAAAAAGTATTTAAATACTAGTATTTAAATACAAGTATTCGAATACTTAACAAGACTGGGTATAACAGATATAACATACTTCGACTAGGCTATTTATCACAATTTTATATTCGAGTTAAAAAGATTTATAATAATTTGAGTGTTATGAGAATTTCTGGGGGAATAAAAAAAAATTTGAATTGTCATGTTTTTTGAGTTATTGTGACTCAACTGTAATACCATACATTATTTAGAGCCTAGTTATTAGCTAGTTAGCCTGAAGCATTGCTGCAAAAACCGCAGGGGCAGTTGGGCGATAGCACCAGTAGAAGGACCACTTGGCGACACCACCTGGGTCATTGGCCCATTCTTATTTTTAAATTAAATGAATATTATACATAAACTATTGAATACATTAAGTTTTTCTACTATTTTATCAGTTATCGAAGATTAGAATTTAGAACCATCCAAATTGCAAATTATATTAAGCTGTAATATTGTAGATAACATTATTGTCATTATAATTATTTATAGTTTTTATTGAGTTATTTGTATGTATGCAATTGAGATTTGACTTAAAAATCCTGGTTTTTTCCAAAGTCCAGTCTAATACAAAATCAGTTTCATTTTTTTCATTAATGGTTACCAAGAAAATATTTATTTTTTATTTTAGTTATTAATTATTGCATTTTTATTTAATTTGTGAAATACACAATTTTTAATATGTATAATAAAAATAGAATAGTTATATATTAACAGTTAATAGTTGTTATATAATAAATGTAGGTATCGATTAGAAATTTCTAATTTTCTATTATATGAGTATAACAAGTTTTCTTTAATCGGGTACCATTTAGTTTAAATTGGTCTATTACTTTATCAATTTTTACATTAGAATTAATAAATTAATGTTAAAAGATAATCAGAAACTAAAAGAAAACATTCTTTATTCAAATAACAAATTTAAAATGTACAAGTTAAGACTAGTGAGTATTTTACTTCGAACTTGACAATTAAAGACTGGAGCCATTTGCATAAAGAAAATGAACTCGGATTCTTCGTAACTAACAAGAAAATATATTATAGCAGTTCTTTGATTTTGTCCAGAACACTTACTACTTGACTTTAGGTCACATTCACCCTGTAGCTTACCATTAATCACTGAAATATAAATCTTAGTTCATAATGAATACTAAATAATACTATAAACAAACACAATACATAAAATAAATAATATAATATATAAAATAAAATATATTGCTTGATTTAATTAATTAAATTAAATGTTTATACTTATGTTTTGTACATTTTTCATTTTATTATTTGCCTCGTTATAAGGGGCATTACAAATGGCTGGTGTTCTAATATTGCTTCACTTTAAGTCATCTCTAAAAATAAACAAATTGGCTCTAAATGATTTTTCATTGATTAATTTGTAAAGGTTTTTTTTTTGCAAAATAAAAATACCTACATATCAGTACATTAGAAATATTAGATTTTATTTAAATAAAATTATTAAATATTAATACTTAAAATAGTTACAAATTTTCTGTTTGCCAAGTGCCTTACTTGTTTTTTTTTAATAAGTTAACAAGCAATCAAATGCTGCTTTTAGTATTCCAGTATTTTTTTTCAATAAAAGACTTAAATAATCAAATGCTTCAGACTCTTTACAGTATATGTTTTTAGGATTATAAAATTGAAATTAATCAAAAATAATTTCAAATAGTCCAATAATAATCTAAACAAATAATGTATAGTTAAAAAACTTTATAACATAGTTATCATGTTTAATATTTAGCTTTAAAGTTTTTACATACAGTCTAAAATAATTTGATGACTTGAAATAAGACACAATAAGTTTAACAATTGAACCTCATATTGGTCTAAAATGTAAGTGTAAATTTCCTAAAAAATATTTTACTATAATTTCTGAAGCATCTTATACAGTTTTTATTTTGTATGAATTTTGAAATGAATTATTATGGTCCAAATGCTAATTGTATATGTAAAAAGAGTGCTCAATTTTCAATGTAGCTGGTGTAATTTATACAGACTCAAAAATCTGAACAGATTATTTTGTTCCACAAGGTTAGTGTGTATTGGCGAATTAATTAAAAATAATATTTTACAACTTATTAGATGTACTTGGTGATGTGGTAAAGATAATTAATCAATAAGTCTCAATAAATGTTTGATACAACTATCACTTATTTGAATTTGATATCTTGAAATTAACACTTGAATTATTTCTAATATCTAAGCACAAAGTCTAAATTTATCGAATCCGGGCGGCACAGCCGTCCGGTGTGAAGATACTGTTACCATCCCCTTCCAAATTATAACACGTAATTAAGTCTTCATAAAAATAATTGTTAAGATATAATGGCCACGATGCCAAAATCTCCCTAACAAAAAAAAAAAATTTAGTATCTAAAAGTACAGTAGAAACTTGATTAACCGTCATTCTCTGTTATCCGTCATCAGTCACCGCCAAAATAAAGTTAATTAGACAATAAGAAGATTGCAATAAATTCATCGCGGTGCCTATAACACGGCAACTATCTAGCCTATAAAAATAGTTTGTATATAATAATTAATAAGTTTTAGTTTAGTATTGTTTAGTGTGGTATGTATGTAATTTTTAATAAGTATGAATTTTTTTTGAAAGTACACGTAAAATATATATATACATATATAAGTACTTTTTTTTGCGAAATTTCTGTTAACTGTCATAGTCCTGGTCTCGACGTTATAGGTATATTATAATACTTTCCATTAGTGTATTTTAGTGAGCCACAAATTGATGGCAAAGAATTAAAACTTGATTTAAATTTTTAGCAATCCTTTTATTTGGATTATTGGTATAATTGATCATGATTGACTCTTGTTGAATTCTAAAACAATAACTTAATATTAGGTAAAGATATATATACATATATATACATAGTAAAGATATAAATATAATTGATTTTGTTTCTTACCTTGAAAGTTGTTTTTTTTTTTTTTTGTTATATATTTGCAAGAATACTATCAAACAATAAATTCAATACATCATGAAGTAAATTATGTGAAATATCATTATCAGCTAATGAATTTATTTATTGTATTTATTTAAAGTAATGAGCACAGGAATATAGACTTACAGTGACATTGTTGATAACTTCAAAAAAGAGTTTTAAACAACCATAGATACTCTGAAATTGAAAAATAAATTAGTAAAATATTCTCATAATAGTATTTATAATCAAATGGTGTATAATATTTTTACATCTTTTTTGTGTTTTAAATTGTTGAGAACCATTTCTAAAAAACTCTTCTTCTCTTAGACTTTTCTTGCTACAAATGAAAAATTTTCAGCAGCAAAATCATTAACTTCATCTAGCTAATCATCTTTGACCAAAAGAACAATACAATCAAATACTGGTTTGATGTCACATACTATTAGACACCAAGACACCATGCAAATTTGAATAAATAGGCCAGATAAATTATCATTGTGATTATTCAGCATCTTTGGTCTGTAACATTTTAATACATAGTCATAAAAATATAGAGATTTATTTAACTAGTATTTACACACTATATACCTAAAAGATTAAGTTTATATTGATTATGTTATTTGTATTAAGAAAAATGAAAAAAATAATACATTTTAAAAAAATAAAAACTGTATGTTATTTCTATTACTTACTAAAAAAAGAAAAATTTGTATATTTGTTATATCTTTAAAAAATAAAAAAAGACTGAATTATATAATATTATACTTTGTAATAATCATTTAAGTTTAAGTAGAATTTAAAATTTTTATTTTTTGGCTTCCTCTAAATGTTTTAATCTTAAATCAATAACTGTTCTGTTGTACAGATTTTCAGTTTACATGATTATTTCATCATCATTACATTTATTATAAGTAATTAAATCATCTTCATTATCTATGCAAAAATAATGCAGGATGTTACAATATATAATGTTCTAGTGCAAACATGTACAGATTACTGATAGATGGAACATGTCAATAGAGCAAACTTGCAATAGTATAAGTAGATATAAAACGCTATTAACTTGTCTTATATAAAGAAACACAATATTGTAAAACTTACACATATACAGCTTGAATTGAAAGTGGATCAAAATCATCTAAATACTTAAACATAACTTGAGATATTTCTTTACTTGATATTGGCTGATATACAATTTCCAACTATTGTGGTTTAAAATTATAGCATAATTTTTCATAATTGTCGGACCTATTTAAGCCATTCCACTGTTCAACAGCCTGGCGTGTCATCACTGTGCTCTACACAATGGAACACATCAATATCGATCTCCAACATTACCTCGTTGAACGATTGAAACTAAAATATGGCAAAAATATTAACAACATTTCAACCAAGCATTAATTAGTACTATGTAAACACGAGCTCATCTTATTGAGGCCCAGTAAAAAGATTTGAATTAAAATAAATATTAAATAAAGGTATACGAACCCTGAAAATATTGATTCTTTGTTTTTCATCTTGCCAATAGGTACTATTGTACTCAAATCTCGAAAACTGACCATTATAATAATTCGACAGTGCTGTTTATGTACAAGCATTGATTAAATATACTGTATTAAATATATTTAATCGATGGTACAAGGCACTGGACCATGAACTGCAGCAACGCCTATAGAAATGTATGTCGGTGAAGTGTGAAGCATAATATAATTATTATATTATATCACGGATAAAAAAAAGGAAAGCCAGTAAACTTTAAAGTTCTTTTTACCCGTGTCTTATGTTATTATTACATTCTGTGCTATCGTACTATTGTAGTTTGTGATTATAGTTACAATTGTTTGGCTCTTATCGTTTGTGATAAGAAGGTTACCGCAACAACGTCTATATTATAATAGGTTTATTATGTTCTACGCGGGGTATCAATTAGGTATGTGGCTAATGACAAATTATAAAAATAACAATACTGACAATTGAAATGATTTACTTATTTGTGAATATTTGTTTAAATATTAATATATAATTCCAATTCAGTTTGTCTCATAGGTATTGGCAAAAATAAAAAAAATAAATAAATTCTATATTAATTAATAGTTGGAAACCAACATCAACATGATATAATTCATGGTTTAAACTTTAAACATATAAATGTTTTATATTATTTTACAGTAAGCTGCAGCAGTCAAAATATATTTTTAACAAATAATTATTTTATGCACCTACCCAATTATATTTATTTAAAATATATTAAGTTCTCCAGTGGCGTGTGGTGGTAAAACCTTATAGGTAAGCGCTAAAATAAGTATACCTACCTAAAATTCAATAAAAATGTACTCGTATTAATATTTTACTGGATATTATATTTATTACCAAACAAGTTTATTGTTAAATATATATTAGGTATATAATGTAATAAGTAAACAATTATACAATAAATATTCGTGAGCTTAACTAAAATGTATGAATATTTGCCAAACTTCGTATTCGAGGGAGAAAGATAAAATGCTGTCGATAACAGTATAACACAAACAGAAAAATAAATAATAATATATATAATACATTATTATAGGTACGTCTGTTTGGGTTCTAATTTAGGTTTTTCGATAAGAATTATTAAGAACTAAGATATAGCCGATGACCGGTTCTTCCACGAATTATGCCATAGTCAAGCACGCGCTGATAAAATGTGACGGTAGTGGTGGCAGCTTATCAAATCGCATCAGAAGCGTTTTGCTGAGCGCTTTCGAGGACCATGTAAAATCGCAGTTATCACCCCTTTACACCACACCCAACCGTTCTAAACTACAGCATAGTCCGAGTCTGGAAAAAATTGAGCGCTTACCTCTGTATATTAAATTGCCCATACAGTAAAACCATTTCTTGATTTTTTTTACAAATTATATTATTGTTTATGTTTATTGTTTTTGTAAATTCTTCAGATTAAACCGTGAGCAATGACATTTTATATTATTAAAAAGAACCAATAAGTACTATTTGTTCCTTTTCTTTTTAATTTTATCTGGGGAAGCGCCGCTTACCTCGCTTGCCCTGACTGCACGCTACTGAAGTTCTCTCAGGGACGGATTGACCCATCGGGAAATTGGAAAATTCCCGGTGGGCCGCTGTCTATATTTATGACTGTATAATATTACAATATTATTAACAATAATATAATACTCTCGTCAGTCATGTTTTATTACATTTAGAAAATGTAAATGAACACTTCTTTTAGAACATATATATTAGATAGCCATAAATAATTGTTATTACTAAATAGTAGGTAAATAGTTAATAATAAACTAAGTTTATATGCCACTGATGGTCAGATTAAAAATCTATGATTATATTATTTGCGGATTATCTAAATATAAATTGGTTTTTCAAATGCTTAATGCTTATCGCACTGTATGTACACCGTATCTACCAGCAAGGGAATATTATATACAAATTTGAAATTTATGGGCTTATAAAATAAATTTGAGAAAAACGATCTCCGATATTTTTTAGTAACGACAAGTATAACTTATAATCAACCTTGTATTAAATTTTCAAGAGTTTTCGGACAGCCAAATAAATTTTATAGATATTTAAAAAAAAAAAAATTACAAAAATCGAAAATTTAAATTGTCTATAAATAAGTCAAAATGTATCAAAATACTTTGAAAATTTAACCATATATAGAAAACGTCAATATAAACATTTGGTGAAAATTTCAAGTGTTTGCGTTATTTGGTTTTTAAGTTAGAGCAAATTCCAAAAACCGATATGATTTGTCAGTGTAGAATATTATATACATATTATTATATTATGTTTTACATGTAATTTTATGTCAATATTCGCTGTTCGAACGATTATAAAAAAAAATTGTACCTATGGATTTCAATAATTTTTGAATGATAATAGAAGAATTTTTTTATGAGTCAAAATTTTTTTATCAACGATTATTTAAAAAATATGTAAAAAAATCGAATATTTCAAATGCTTACCTATAATAGCTTAAAAATTATTTTAATGTTTTGAAAAATATGTGACATAAAGGAAATACCAATTTTAACAGCTGGTAAAAATTTCAAGTTCCTGCGACTTATATTTTTTTAATTATAACAAATATTTAAAATCGTTTGAGAAAAATTCACTATTTTATGCAATTTCGTAAGAATTTAAATCTCAAACGGTCATATAATGTTTTCCTTTAAGTCCGGTAGACATTTTTTTATTGATTTTTGAAGAGTAGCTCATCTAGTGTTAAAATTTTGAACCCTAACTTTATGGGCTTATAAAAAAATTTTGAGTTAAACAATCTCCGATATTTTTTAGTTACGATAAGTATAACTTATAATAAAGATTGAATTAAATTTTCAAGAGTTTTTGGACAGCCTAATAAATATTATAGATATTTCAAAAAAAAAACTTACAAAAATCGAAAATTTAAATTGTCTATAAATAAGTCAAAATACTTTGAAAACTTATCCATGTATAGAAAAAGCTAATATAAAGATTTGATGAAAATTTTAAGCGTTTACGGTTTTTCGTTTTTGAGTTAGAGCATTTTAAAAAAATGTGTTTTGTCAAAACATGGTTTTGCGTAAAATTTCCCGTTTTTTCGTAAATTTTTTATTGTATTTTCGACGCTTTTAAAAATTATTAAAATGTTAGACTACATTTTTGACTTGCCCAAGTACCATCTACATTCACTTTTCTGAAAGAAAAGTTGCGGTTTAAGAAAATCGAAGCATTTTTACTGCTCCAAAATGTGATGACAGACACAAAAATAAAAATAAAAAAAAAACATTAAAAAAAAAAAAAAACACACACACATCGTTGTAAACCCTATAGATTCCATCACACCGTTCAGAATCTAAAAAATAATTAACATTATAAATGTATAGTATTACTATAAACTACTAAGAATTTGAATGACATAATACATTAGTCAAAACAAATGGGCCGCTGTATTTATAATTTCCCGGGCCAATTTTCGATCCCAATCCGTCTTAGAGTTCTCTTTAAGTTACCTACTTATACATTCTTATGTGCAAATATATTTGGTAAAATAGACTATTTGCCAGTCAAATTCATAATACTTTTTAGTTACGATAAAAAATGCAATATAATTTAAGAACTGTAGCAAATATGAAGTTATAATGAAAGTGTACTTTATTATTCTAAAAAAATTTATAGTAAATAGTAATAAAAACTAAATGAAAAATAGACATCTAAAGCCCTAAAGGTACCTAGTACTATTAATTTTAGAATCCTTGATTTCAGTAAGGATGCCGTGAGTATTGAACTACGTTATCCACGATCTCATTATGAATACCTAAACCTATATTAATAAAACATGTTTTTAGGGTATTTTTCACTAAAATTGTCAGGAAAAAAATATCGATTTTTCTTTTAAAATATGTTCAGCATTAGATCAGCGTTTATCAATTATCATCATGATTGTTTTATCAAGAATAATGTTATATTGATATATAGGTACTTCACTTACATAACTGTCTCCACTTCTCCAGTTTAATTTAATTTCTCATCATTTGAAAATTCTCCATTCATTTTTTTTTAACTACGTTTCCATATCCAATTTATTTCACTTAATTTAAATTTCTTATAGGAAGTAAATTTTCAATAGTAAACACTCAAGGATTTGTTCTTCTCCTAAATTTCTTAAATGAAATAATATTTATTTGTGCCAAAAGTTTTATTGTTTCGACGACATTTAATTTGGTCATTTGGAGGACTTCAAATAATTTTTGTGGTAAAATGAAATATTTTCCTCATTACAGACATAATTACTATAAGTATAAACTCAAATTAATTTAATAGACCTATATTGTCAATATTTCTGACTTCATATATGTTTAATTTGATTTATTGATTACTTAATTAAATAATTATTACTTAATAATGTCTATGTCTTGAATATTTTTAAAATTTTAATATAGCTCCATAACTTATATGAACTGCTTCAATCGCCCGATCATGGGATGTCCAACGGCAACGGGTTCCAGTAAAATATTTAAAAATGTTTATGACGCCTTATACTTATGCGCTAAAAGCGTTGATACAATTGCTTTTGACAATGTACGTATAAAAATGTGTTTTTTTTTTCTAGAACCAAGGAAGGTTACCTACTAATTTTTGTATTGTTCGATGTATTGAACAAGCAATTAATTAAAATATAATTAGGTATGTACTACTGTACAGTCGACTCATTCGAGTCTTCAAGGAAGTCATTTATACATTAATATATTTATTACACATAGACTGCAGTCAGCACGAAATTAAAATATTGCATTTCATTCAATTCATGAAAAATCTTTCACCTCTTGATCTCTAGAAAATAGAAATAATACTTGAAATTATTACAGTACATCTGATGTATTTGATCAGTCATATTGTTGACTGTACCATGTTAGATCAAACTAAAATAATTTGGGACGTGTTTAGGAAGAGCACTTGCAGTATAATAGAAATTTTGATTTTTTTTTTGCTCTACTTTGTATTTATACATAATATTTGAAATTGTAATGTAAGTTTTTTTTTTGTAGAACTAGGTACGTAAAATATAAGATAATAATGTATGGAATTTACAAGATTGTGTATTGTTACTTGTTAGTGATCTTTTTGGTGTCTAACCTTAGATATTTTTTTTACATTTAAATGATTTTTCATGTTTTTTTTTTTATATTTAACGAACTTTCCAAAAATTTATGTTAATCACTTTTCAGAATGAAATTATTTACCTATACTGGCTAATCTCAATAAAATAATTTTTTTGGAGGCACCGCTTATGTTATGTTGTTCCTAAACCTGGAGGCATTTTTTTCCAACTACGGCCCTGGTAATAATATGTATTATTAAATCATTTGATATTTGATCTTGCAATTTCGTCACAGATATGTTGAAGTATGTGCAAATGAGCTGTCGTATACGTAGTTTAACTGTTTGACACGCGTACGTCTGAAACGACTGAAACGAGTTAATCATCCCCAGAGCACTTAATTTAAATGTATATATTATTATGTAAACAAATATTTATTTAAATATGGAAACATGAGAATGTTTGCTCCGTTTGTTGAAATATTATACAAATTTAATACGAATAAACCTTGAGAATTGCGAACAGTTCCTTCTGGAATAAATATTTATAATAACGCGCCTGCAATTATTATTGTTGTAATAAAGAAAAAAACAAAATAATTGGGTAGGAATAATTGCAGTGAATATTTTTCTCGTTTCATTCGTTTCAGCACAATAAGGTGGTGCGAGGTATCAGGGGCATAATTGAGAATAAGGGGAGGAATTTCAAAATAGCCCTCCTTTGCATGTAAAATTCGGGAGAAAGCTTTGTCCCTATACCCCCTATGAAACATTTTAAAATATCAACTTGATTCTTTTATTATTACATATTAATATGTATTTTAATAAATAACAAAGAATTATTGAAAAAAATAATAATATGTAATTTCTTTTTTAAATTCTGAACGGAGGAATGAATGTATTGATTTTACAATGATGTGTGTTTTTTTTTATTTATTTATTTAATTTTTTTTTTTTAGTTTTGTGTCTGTCGTCACATTTTGGATCAGTAAAAATGCTTCGATTTCTGTATACAACAGTTTTTCTGAAAGAAAAGTGAATTTGGATGGTTCTTGAGCATGTTCAAAATTAAACATTTTCAATACTTTTCAAAAACATCGGGAAAAACCATAAAAAAATTACGGAAAAACGGGAATTTTAAGTAAAACCATGTTTTGACAAAATACATTTTTTTAAATGCTCTAATTCAAAAACGAAAAACCATAAATCTTGAAATTTTCCCCAAATGTATATGTTAGCGTTTTCTATGCATAGATAAGTTTTTGAAGTATTTTGATTTTTTTCGACCGATTTATTGATAATTTAGATTTTCGATTTTAGTAAGTATTTTTTTTTTTGGAATATCGATAAAAAATATTTGGCTGTATAAATTTAATATAAGGTTTATTATAAGTTATACTTATCGCAATTAAAAAAAATTACAATCACTGTGACTTTTATTAACAAACGGCAAGTCCTTATCGCTCATCATAGCTGTGGTGCGTACACTAGACTCTAGTGACTAGGAATATTTTAACCCATAATGTAGGTGGCACTAGTGTCACCCAATGAAAAATTCTAACCTATGGTTAATAATATATGTGCCACGTACCCCTTGCCTCAAGTCCTCACTACAAAAATATTATTTAACTTTAACTTGAACTTTATCAAAATCATGAGTATGTAAAAAAAAATTTTCAAACAATACCAACTTGGTAATTAATTTTATATACATTGGTATTTAACCTAATCCTTTTGGTTTATAGTGATAAAGTAATAATAGTAAAAATTTCTTAAAATATGCTTTAGCGTACTCTAATAATGTAAAAACGATTTTCGAGATAACAGTCATAACGAGTTTGAGACCACGGAACGTGTATGCAAATGGGTGATCACACAGAGAGTTGATGGCGAACTAATCTATTGATTTAAAACAATATTTACCCTTGTGAATTATAATTATGTTCAAAAAAATGTGAAGTAGAATTTTTAACCGAGGACAATAATATTATTGTGTAACGGGTTCAACGTTTAAGTTAAAATAATTGCTTTTTCTCGAGTGATTATGATATAATCTATAGTATCCACTAGTTTCGTTGATAGACTTCTATAAATTAAAACAGATTGCTTAAAACTGCGAGTGAATAGAGGTAATTTAAACAACAAAACAGAATAAAATGTTGCTTGTTCATTGTAATAATTTGTTTTGTTTTATGATTTACTCTGTGAACAATGTACATTAATTATGCGCGTGGGAATTTAAGTAAACCAATAGAATTAATTTAATTCGGTAATTCAAAAGAAAACGTGCATGAAAAAGATATAAAATAAACAATCGAAATTTAAATAATTAAGCAACGATTAAAACGGGGAATAACACGTGTTAGTACATTATCGGCGGGGTATTATAGTTGTTGTAGGTCGTACTACACTTTAGTAGGCACTTTTAATTTTTGAGTATCAACAGCTATTTTCGTATTCCAAAAGCGTTTAAATTTAAATCGATACATGTGTCTTTTAAAATATTCGTGGAGTGAATTTTTTATATTTTTATTCGCGTGTTTTTGTGCCTTTCATTCGTCAATTTCAACGGTAAACTTTTTTAAATTAATGTGTTTAACGTGTTAAAAAATGTATCGTTTACAAAAAGAAAAAAAGAAACAAAAAAAATGTATGATAATATATTGTAATAATATTTAGGTTTTATAATGTTCAGATATAAGTGTATATGGATACTCAGGTTCATAAACGGCAGTTCCTATGACTCCCTTTGTATTTTCTCGACAAGACTGATTGTACTACTAGTATTAAGAGCGAATCCGTAATACTAGGTGTTTTTTGAGAAACATATCTCAACTTACGCTTATTTTTCTAAAATCGATATAAGTACAGGGAAAATTTGTCGTGAGAAAAACTGTTTGTGTCTAAATAAATTGAAATAGCACATTTCAGTATTTTATTTTTATTCTTAAATCTTTTTTGCCGGGCATTAAAATGGATATACTCAGAAAGAACAATATGCAAATAATACTTAATTGGTACTTAAAGCTTATACTTGGTATTATATAATATATATTATATAGGTAAATATTTATGTACAGTATTTTATTTCATAAATATGATTCATTTTTTTAATTTTTTTATTTTAGACTTTCTCACGAAAATAATTGTGCAATTTTTTCTCTTAGATACATATTATTTGAACATGAATTTTTCGTATGTATATAAGTTATGTCTAATGTTATGCGTCGGTCTAACGACCGAAGGTAACGACTGTAAAAATAATCACCAGACACATGTACGTGTCTTACGTGTTACGTGCTTATAATAGAATGACGCTTTTAAATTTTCAGTAGACCGAGAGAGTTATTGGGGTGGAAGGGGGTGATGGATATTGGCAGGCGTATGCAGAGATTTGTGATGTAATCTCTATCGTAAATCAATTTTCGAGTCAATAAAAAAGTAAAAGCCATTTCGATGCACGAATTGTAAATAAAAATATATACGCCCCCAACCCTTCCCCATCATAAAGTCAAATAGTTTTCAAAATAATAGTGAATAAAATATAAAAATTTAGTAACTGTTTAAAATAAATCTCTATGGTTTCCAAATGTATCGAAATCAAAAAAAAATTATTCTTTCAACTTGAAAATTATGGCTTTTGCGTTTTAAATAACAATAGCAATAATAATAATAATAATAATGGTTATCAGTTGCCAGCGAAAATAAATGAAGTGAAATAAGTGTTTCACATTTTAAGTATTTCAATATTCACTTTTTACGTGCGATAACTGTTCCAGACGTTCCAGTTATCATGTAAGTATGGAAGTTGTCATAAATTGAGAGCATCGTTTTGCTATATTTACCGTTCAAAGAGTATTCTATTCTATTCTATTCACCATTCTTATTTTTCTCTTATATTTGAAGATTTTAAACTTCGAACGTTCGACATCAAAATATGAGGATTTAATACTGATTTATACCAATGTTAAAAATAGCTACCAACATTTTAATAATCTATTGATAAATTGAAATTTTTAATTTATTTTGATTTATGTACATAAGTAGTAATTAAAGTCTTTTCAAATATTGTATGTATTTGAAATTATAGTTCATTGTTTAAAATTCGTTTAGCAACCGGGGATTCTACACGGTCAGAGAGTAGTCTTTCCCTACAACTTGTTTTATTAGAAAACATAATTAATAATAATAATATTAATTTATTATAGTCAGGTTAGTATTAAAATTAGTAAAGTTCTTGTTTTTAAAACAATAATTTTGGCTTAGTACACCACAGAGAAAAACTTGTTATTGATGATACAAGAGAAACTGTAAAATAATTATGGTACAAATTTATATGGTACAACGTGTCTGAATTTTTTTACTGTTTCTATGATAATAAAGTATAGTGAAATTAATGAAGATTTGGAAAAGCAACCAGAAAAGGTATTCCAGTGTTCGGGCATTTGGCTTTTAGGCGGATGAAATTATTGTATCAAATTAAATTTTTTGAGCGTTTTTGCTTCAAACACTCCTCAAAAACATTAATCTAATATCTATATTTGATCGTAAACATAATTTTCATAACAAATTAAACTTTGATTTAACCACTTTTATAAATATATTTAAATCCACTACACTAAATTACGAAAAACGTCAATCTCGACTAGTTTCACATAGTATAACTCGTTTATCTCATGTCTTATTGGATTATTTCTTGACGTTATATTTTATAAACCAAAGTGAAATCGACACGAGAATATCTTAAGCACTAAGTGTTACAATTATCGATTATGTATTGTAATTTATAAATATTATACTCGCAAAGCATCATAAATATATAGGTAGATGATAACTCATTGGTTCATCTGTGTGTGCGAGTTAATTTTAAAAATTGCTATTTTATAGTTTATAAAAAATTTTATCGTCATTGGTGAAACTAATGCTATATTTTATGAAACTAAGTAATGCATTTAGATAACAAAACAAAAAAAAAAGATAAAGAAGAACCGGATGGGCCTAGCTCTGCTGTACAGTAGTGGGTGGAGTGAATCTCGTTCACAGGATAGGTCATTACAATGGATTTGTTACATTTGAATGCAATGATAGGTATCATTATATACGAACAACGATTCTGAACGGAGATGATATGTTAGTCTAGAATAGGTATATTATATAATATATTATGTTATATTTAAATTGAAATATTATGTCAATATTTGCTTTTCAAAGGCTTATAAAAATGATCGTGCTTATGGAGTTAAATAATTTTGAAATGACGGTAACAAAAACTTCAGTGAAATCTTGAATTAAATTTTGAAGTATTTTGTACCAGTCGATTATTTTTTATCAATAATTATGAAAAAAAAAATATATATATATAAAAATATCGAATATTTCAAATGTCTGTAAGCTGTTCAAAAATCATTAATATTAATCTGAAAAAAATTACTAATAAAAAAATAAAAAGCCAATTTAAACAATTGGTAAAAGTTTTGAGTTTCTGCAACTTATATTTTTTGAATAATAACAAATTTTTTCTTCTAGTGTACCAGAGATAGATAGATAGAGAGAGAGAGAGAGAGAAATACTGAAAGCTTACACGTGATAGAAGAAGACTGTTCCTACGTCTTCATGATCACGTTATTGACAAATTAATAACTATATAATTATAGTTTGAAAACACATACGTATGTTTAATCAATGGTATTACTATATACGTCGAGTTTAAATATTTTTAATTATTTTTGACTTCGGGCATGTAGGTTCTGTATCTGTATACGTATTATATGATACCTATAAAAAAATAGTATATTAAACAGGCTATAAATTTTACATTATAATATTATAGGTAGGAATTTATATTTTTTTTTCCGAATAACAATATTATAGCATTTATTATAGCATTTATAATATATTTTTAAATAATTATTCAAATATATTTAAGTAATTAATTCAGAGCAGTTCTTGGCAAGATACATCTGATTTAAACGGATTGTATGATTACGCCTTACAAAACAATTCAACTACTTGCCAAGCGTCTGAATGGTAATTTGTGGTTTGTCTCCAAGCAATGCTCAGACATTATAATTTACATGTATGCACATATTTATAACATATTTCAACGATAATTCATAGTAAACAAAACTAAAACTCTTTTATGGTTTGTTCATTTAAAATTATAACACTTGTTTAATACTATATTATTTAGTTGATTAATAAAATGATGTCCTGTTATTTATTTATTTATTACAAAATATACGGGTTTCCTCTATAACATTAAAGTACAGTACAATTTATTAGAATAATAGTAGAAAATTGAGAAATAAAAAATATATGTAAATAACAGAATTACAATTATATTTTAACAGAAATTAAGTAAACAACTAAAACGCTTATATTAAACTTAAGAGTTTATTAACAGTATTTAAGAAACATTAGAACAAATTATCAAAAGAGGGGTCCTCATTGACAAGTGACATAATTCGCCTTAAAGGCTCATTTTGCAGATAATTTGTGTTGGCGGTAGGAATATGGAAGGTCACATGAGAACGAGATATATGCATAGGGACTTTGAAGTTAACTTGGGATAGCAAGCAAGGGGAATCAATATGGTTAGTAATAAGACCACGAATAAATTTTATATTTAACGTTCTTCTTCGTTCAGCTAGAGTAGGCAGGCCAAGTACGTTAGAGATATTGGTATAATTGTGAACTAAATGGGGAATGCTTAACATAAAACAATAAAATCTCAGAAATCTATGTTGAACACGTTCGAGTTGATTAATATCAGAAACAGTGTACGGATCCCAGACAACCGACCCGTACTCTAAAATTGGACGAACTAACGCACAATATATTGATTTTAATGATTTTGACAATTTAAAGTCTTTAGATAGACGCATAACGAACCCTAAAACTTTAAATGCTTTATTAGTAATCATCGCAATATGAGGACTTGGGCTAAGGGTTCTATATAGTTTAAAACCCAGGTCGATTAGATTATCAACGCGTTCAATTGTCAAACCAGAGATATTGTAGTCAAAAAGAATAGTAGAACGGGAACGAGTAAACGTCATGACTCGGCATTTTGAAGCATTGACTTTAAGGCCTATTTTAAAACACCAACTAACAAAACAATCAATGCTACTTTGGAGATTCGCACAATCAGTGGCTGAGTTTATTTCCATAAAGAGCTTCATATCATCTGCGAAACACAAAAGCTTACACAAAGGTAAGGCATTACGTATACAATTGACAAACAGTAAAAATAGAATCGGTGATAAATGTTCATCTTGGGAAACACCAGACGTAGACGAAAAAATGTTTGACTTGACGCCAAATAATTTTACCTATTGTTGCCTGTTCGTTAAAAAAGAACCAAACCATGAGAGCAGAGGTTCACCAAAACCAGACGCTTCGAGAATACTCAGTAAGGCTCTGTGATTAACAGTGTCAAACGCTTTGGCTAAGTCAGTGTAGACTACATCAACTTGAGACCGTTTTTTAAAAGACTCGAATATAAAATTGGAAAAAACTAAGTTGCATCTTCCCGGATGAAACCCATGTTGAGCTTCAATAAGAATATTGTTTACTGATGGTTTAATACTGTTTAAAACCAAAGATTCAAATAGCTTTGATAAGTGAGACTGAATAGAGATAGGTCTATAATTAGTTACATTGGATTTGATATCTGATTTATGCACTGGCGTGACAGAATTGAGTTTAAGAATTGAGGGAAAAATACCCTCATCAAGAGAACGTCTGAACAGCAAAAATAGAGGATAGGCTATAATAGAACGCAACTAAAATAAAAAAACGCCGGGGAGACCATCAGGACCTATATTTTTAGCAGCAGACAATGTAGAAAGACTATGAAAAACTTCACATGAGTATACAGCTTTAAACTATGAGGCGAACATGTCAGCTGCATCCTGTTCATTTGAACTGGAAGCACCATTAAACGTTAGCGTTTTAGGAATATCAGAGTTGTAGCGTTGTTTCTTTATAAATTTCCAAAAATTGGAAGGATTGGCGTTAATTGATAGTTTAGTTCGATCAATAAATTCACGATACAATTTTTTCGATACGTACTTATAACGGGCCCTAAGAAGTGAAAAGTGTCTGTAATCATCATGGTTAAAAGTTGATTTAAATTTTGCATGAGCCTTTTTCTTCATAAATAAAATTTGTTTTAACTCACTCGTGAACCAGACAGGGAAGGTATTGGGACAAAACGTATTACAGACTGGTGAAAAGCATCGTACAAGGTATTAAAAGCTGAATCAAGACTGAGAGCAAATAAAGTAGAAGACCAATCAAAATTAGAAATAAAATTATATATATTAATATAGTCTGCATTATCAAAATCGAAGAAGAAGTGAGAGCTATTAAAACCAGGAACAAGGATGTTATTATAAAAATTGATAGATAGAGGAGGGTGGAAGGGATCAGGTGGAACTAATGAATTTAAAGATTCAGTGACAGAAAGAGAATCCAAATTACTAAATACCAAATCTAATAAGGATCCATGCTTATTGAGGTTGCTGTTATTTTGAAAAAAATAATTTGAGGTAAAAAACTCAGAAATACAAGGAGCACGACAATGGGAGGACGAGAAGATTAATCCAGAGTCATCATTATCCCATAAGACTTTAGGTAAGTTATAATCGCCAAAAAATAAATATTTATAATTAGGGTAAAGATTAATAACATGTTCAACAGAGTTAATATGAGATTGATAGACATTTAGTGGAGATTGAGGAGGGATATACACACAACTTATTAAAAAGTTAATTTTATTGAAGAAAAAACGATCAAAAATTTGTTCAACATTTAATTCGGAGACAGTTATAAGAGAAGAAGTGATATCCTTTCGAACGCCAATAAGGACACCTCTCCCGAGAGAACAATTGCTAGTAAGAGAGGATATATCACATCTAAAAATATTCTAATTATATAAGCCAAGTTCATTATCAAAAATACCATTAGTTAGCCATGTTTCAGATAAAATTATAAAAATGTGGTCCAGTGCAGCGGCATTACATCTAAGATTTACTAATTTGGATCGGAGTCCTCGACAATTTTGATGAAATCCACGAACTGGCAGACCATTAACTGACTTGGTTAACGATGTCCTGCATGATGATGGAATTCAATGTTTTTTGATTTGGCAACACGTACTTGAGGTGCACCATTGACGTAAGAAATCTCAAGATTTGTTTCACCATTTAACTTACGCTTTTCAAGGTCAGCATGGCAGGACCGAAACAGAGTACGCTGCATCAACGTTTTATCACTGATTATACGGAAATCCGTGGGAAATTGAACACCATTTTTCACCAAATCTCTAAAGTCGGATACCAATTTACTAGAGGACTTACTGCTACCACACAAAATTTTGATTGGACGAGATTTTCCGGCAACAACTTTACCAAGACGAATAACATTGGAGTTATCCGGAATAACGATACTACTATGAGGTTCGAGTATATTGCGAATAGAAGAACTATCATCTGAAATCCGCTGAGCTGGTGAAGCCGAAGAGGACTCAGGTACACCATAAATAATTGTATTTAAAAAGCATCTTTGACGCTCAAAGCTTTCCTGCAATACCTGGGAGATAACATGGGAGCTTTGGCTAGGTGAACCAGTATCCTCCAAAGACGTAACTTTACACTTAAGAATATTTAGTTCACTACGTAAGGTGGTAATTTCAGCCATTAAATCAATAATTTGCAAAGATAGTTGCTTTAGGTCATTCTTCAATTCTTCAAATTGCTGGGTTTGGGTGAACGAAATATTTTTATTTGCAGATAAAACTTCACCACGAAGTTTATCAAGAGCAGCCATAATGTCACTATTTGAAGGAGATATGGACGAAGTAGACCTTGTGATGACTTTATTTGAAGTAGTAGTAGTATAATTAGGAGTAGTTGGTTTACCCATACTGACAAAAAATGATGACTACTTAACACACAGTGTATACAAGACCCAGAACTAACAATCAATACACACGTGTGTATATACCATGTGCGGCGCAGCGCGGAAAGTAATAAAAGTAATAAAGATTATATGACGACGAGGTAGCACAGTCGGTATAACCATTGTGTCGATAAAATTTAAAATAAACTTACGTTCTAAGACTAGATGTCAAGAAGTGCACGGCGGCTACTTGTTAATCAAAAATCGAAAAACTGCTATGATGTTAGTAGTTTTGGGCAGATTGACTCAAAAACACACTGGTATACGCACGCACTTATTATCTTACTGTTAAAACATAAAACGGAAAAAACGATCTACTATTGCCAGAGTAATAAAACAAAGAACGAGAGCGGTATGTAACTGTTGAATTGAATTGAATCCAAAACATAAAAAATGTTTCCAACATATTATTTCAACGATACTTCATAGTAAACAAAACTAAAATTCTTTTATGGTTTGTTCATTTAAAATTATAACACTTGTTTAATACTGTATTATTTAGTTGATTAATAAAATAATGTCCTGTTATGATCTACAATCCGAATAGCTATATTATTACTTTCATATTAAGAATTAATATTAGGTACCTCTATATAAGATAAAACACCTAAGCAAATTTCTAAGAAAAATATATATTTTATTTTAAAGTTTAATTCTTGAAACTAAAAAACAGAAGTCGCTAAAATAACTGGCATAATAAAATAACTATAGAGAGATGTTATTCACGGAAAATCAATTCAGAAAACCTATTTACTAAATGAGTTTTGAGGTTTTGCCGTAGAAAATGATTAGTATACAACTGTTTGAATAATTATGATAGTATCTACATTTTGTTTCATAATAATAAGTTGTATAAACATGTTTAACTATTGTATCGATATTTACTAAAAATCGTTTTTCGAATCGTTCGAGTCGTCGTTGCTTTCACATTAAACGAATAATACGCTATTTCTTCTGAAATGTGCTTACTATGTTACAACTGCTGAGTACTACGATATTATTTTTCTGTAATCGTCAGACATCATTGGTTAATCGAATAGAAGTTCTAGATAAAAGAAAAGTAATTATTGAGCAAATAAGAGACTTAATCCTCCATTGTTACCCCGGAGCTATTGGTTGTTGTACGGAAATAACGTACCTAGTTTGTGTAAACGATTGACATATTTGTTTACTTTTAATTTCGAGGAGCTCTAGTGTATAGTTCTCGGAATGAATTAAATGTATAATATTATATATATGTAATATGTTTACTGTTGTCTAAACTCTAAAATAATATGAGATGTTCGGTCGTGAGTAGATACATATTACATGTAATTTTTTAATATGTATGCTGATGTACACTATATACGTGAAACTTGGTTCGTCGTCAGATGAAATACTGATTTCGGAAAAATCATATCAATTTTGTACAAGACGGTGGATCTTTAGAACTAGGATATCAATATAAATTCAAACTCAAATCGTATAAGACTTAATATTATAATAATATTATATTGTGTACTCATTATTTGCCCGTGTACAATATGCGCATTTAATATCTGTTGATCTATTTATTATTCGACTTCCATATCCTGGAGGGTTTTTTATTTTTAGAATATTTTTTGTAGACTTAGTTAAATGAGGAACACATTTTTATTTCATTTTTTTAAAATTATATTTACTTACTAAGATTAAACTGTATTAAATTGTTGCTGTACTCCAAACAAATATTATTATTCTTCTCTTTGAATCTATAATATTGTATTTTTGTTATTATTATTTATTTTGAGAAAAATTATTTCTGAATCTAAATATCCTACCTCAGCGCAATATTTATTTATTGTTCCAAACTACTCCTGTTTTAATACAAATATCGAGCTGTATCCGAATTGCGTAATAAAAGTTAGTTGGTCGACAACTAAATTGCGTGCGTAAAAGTTTGAACAGACGACCGGTTTACATCAATCACTTGAGTTTATACTATAGTAAAATATATAATTTCTGTCACCAGTATGTATAAATCGAACTAAGATTTATAGAATTATGTAATATCTTTTAATTTAATCAATTTTTTGTTCAAAGTTGAAACTTGCTTACTTGCATGATAAATTAACACATAATTATTTGTACGTTTTTTAAATCAAATTATATGCAAAATGAGTACCTATATTATAATTTTGTGTGTTGTTTTTGATAAATAATAAATTATAATAAATAAATAATATAATAAAATATCGCACGTATCTGTCACAAGAAGACCGCATACATAATTCGGTCCTGTCGTGAGAAAACCAAAACCATACGTGCACTTCAACCTAAATAATGATTTTCACATGCAATTCAGAAACATTGAAATATCGATATCGGTATCCAACAGGATAAACACGATGGCGACGTTATTGTTATCTATTTACATTGAAAACAGTATAGTTATTTATAAATGTTATGATCGTTTTAGCAGCTGTATTTATATATTACCCATGTAGATTCACTGATACTTTTGTCGTCGTCTCGTCGATATGCTTCAACAGCGTATCTTGACACGCAAAAATTCGTTACTCTGCTACATTTTACATCTTTCACATTACTACCAATTACCTAACCAATGAACCACTAAGGCGAATATTTTATCCAAAACCAATGCGAATTAATTTTGGCCTCTTTTGCAATACATATAAGTACGATAATTGTTATTAATCTATTATACGCTTTGTTTTGTTTTCTCGAATTTTAAACATACATCGTCGTTTGTATTATTGCAATCGACTTGTTAACATATTTCCAATGTGATCTTGATCTGTAGTATTGTGGAACGAAATTGAAATCATTCTGAGTCAAGTCTAAACGTTCCAAATTGAATACAGAAAATATTATTGTACGTGAAACACGGATATTGTACACACATTCTGAGTCAAGTCTATAAACGTTCCAAATTGAATACAGAGAAAGATTATTCTACGTCAAACACGGATATTGTATACACATATGACCATTCTCCCTCCCTTCCACCACTATAATGGTGAGCGGAAATCGCTTTTGAGAATAATATTACAGTTCACCACTGAATGCGACAGTGCACCGCACACTGCTAAAGAACACAAAAGGGGTGACCCGTTAGAAATTATAAAATAAAATACGTACGAAATGAATTGGTTATACCTATTGTTGATCAAGATGTTCGCGTTGAGGTTTCGCAATCATTTCGCTATGGAAACGGCGCGGCGGTGCAAAAGTAAACATTATTCACGTTTCCTCAACGGTCCGCTAAACAGTTATTGTTCACGAATTGTTAACATTTTGTCGTCGATCGAACACCAACCGTCCGTTGTGACACTCGGTGTGAGCCACGATATTATTATAATAATTGTTACCGATGGTGCGTGGTCGTCGCGTTGTCGCGTTACCGCGGTATCTATCGGCCACGGTGATAATGTTAATCGTCGGTACGTCGTTGCGCATCGGCCGAGTGGTCGCCAACGTGGGCACCGCGCTGTACACCAGGAACGATCTGACCAGGACGTGGACGCAACAGGAAGCGATCAGGCTTCACGGCAGGATGTTGGTGGACCGGTTGTTGCCGACACGGGTTCCCGACAACGGCACCGCGTTCGTCGAGTATCTGAAGCTGATCGCGGACAAGTCGGAAATCGTGGAGAACGAGCAGAGCAGGAAGCACATGATGGTCATGGTAGCCGATGTGCTGGGCGGTTACATGTACGGCGTGTTTTTGGTCAAAGTCAAGGCGTCTTACTACGAAGGCCGTGCGAGCTTTGACTTGATGAACACTCTGTATGGAATCATGCGAAGGATTAGGTAAGGAAATCACAATCATCATCTCCCCCCCCCCTATACACACACATTGTTTTCAACTTAATATCATAATGCGGGTCATCTTGTTATTTTCAACGAGTTCGCTAAGAGCATGGACTTAAAATGCTATATGGTCGACTGCACTTTCTTCAGAGAAAGAGAAGTTGATAATGAGTGAGAGATCAAAGAGCAGTCAGAGGGAGGAGGGACAAATATGGAATAAATATTTTAAATTCGAGTTTTGAATATTATAATAGATAAATAGTGGAATAACACACTTTATGTACTTATAATATAGCTAATAAAAAAAAAAAAAACGAATTTCTTTCCCGTGTACGAGTCACGATCGTTTTGATAATCAAAAGCAATATACCATCAGAATCTGATGTTAGTATTAAGCTAGCGATCGAAAAAATGGAATAAAAGTTTATTGTATAAAAATAATAATAAGACCGTTTACAAATCTCAAATTCAAAGCTTGTCGGAAAATCTTCTCAGTATTTTTCTATTATAGGAGAAATATAATGTAATTTTGACGGATATTATTATATTTATTTTTCTTAGAGTTAAAAGTTACTTATGACCAAGGGGCTTATTGTTACCCAAAAGGATCTTCTCGATTTTATTCAGTTTTTGGAAATAAACAGCTCAAATGTCAAAAGACTACAGAAGTTATGACTTTATTCTCAATTTTTCTTCTTTCGGTCATCAGTATCGTACTGTACATATATAATATGATTTTATTTTTACCTCTTACTCCTTCTCTTTTAATCTTACCGGACCGTACCACGAAATCTTTTGATCCATTTGTTTGTATTCGATGTCAACGTATATTATCTCGATAAGGAAAGTTCATTATTAGAAGCGTCAACAACTGTCTGGGATTATAACTTATAAGCATTGTTCTGTAATTCTGTAAACATTGATTATTGTTTTACGTTTATTTTTATGTAATTTGACGTTTTATCTTAATTCCTTTTAGGAAAAAGGATGAGTGCGAATTGTTTGGCAATCCTACTGAAATTACACTGTATTATTTTTACGATATGTATTATTCATTTTGGTAGAACTATAGAAGTTGATATAATATTTTGTACATAATGTTTTGCAACGGTATTTTATATTTTATAATTTTTTTATTTTTTTTTTTTGAGTTCTAAACTGGCTTTCGGAGGTGATATAAATTTTATTATAGTAATAAGTAATAACTTATGGGGCACTAAAGTTCCAGAATAAAAACGAATTGGGTCACCAAAATAATAAAGGTAAAGTAGCATAATATTAGCCATTAAGTTATAATATGTAGGCAATAGTAGTATTACATTTGTATTTATCGTCTCAAACTTAGGAAACTACGGAAATGTTTCGAAATGTATTAAGTTAATGTGAGTCAATTTAATCCGAATAATCCTCGTTTTTACAACTTAAGTATATACACTAGGAATTTTACTATTAAAATTTTGTCCAACATATTTTCTAACAGTAACATTGCAGCAATTCATCATGCAAAGCTTGACGGAAAACATTGCAAACGTTATGTCATGAACTAAATCTTTTTTTGAATAGCGTTTAATTTTGGAGATCTAAATCAAGTAACGTTGCAATACTATTTCATATATTATATTTAAATAATGCGAATTTTATGTTGCTGTTGTTAAAATAGAAATGGAAATTACTGTCATAATGATGATTAATGCGTCAAGACGCCAAGTTTAAATTATATTTGGGTATTAGTGGCATTACAAACATGAAACAATGCTTCTACAATTAATAATATGTTAGACGTAAATATGCATTTGCTTGATAGTTTTTTAAAAATGCATAAGTACTTATATATCATCCAGTAACAATAATATACTCAAAAAAGTTGATTATCTATACCAATTATCAAATTATTCCATTTCAAAGCTCAAGTCCTATGCAAAAACCATTTTGTTTTACACAGTCCATACCAGTATTTTCTTCAAAATCTCAAATAATGTTCTAAATGAAAAAATATGACAAATTACATTTAGATTAGATTACAATACGCGGCGAAACGTATGTATATTATGTTTAAACGTTACTAATTAACATTCGTGAAAAAATTCAACCGGAATAATTTAATTTAAACTGAAATGTGGTAAAAAAAAAACTGGTTTGCGACGGGAGAGTATATCTATTTCACTCTGTGTATAAAACAATGCATTGCTTTGCTACAGTTTATCTATCCTCAGAAAAGAAACAATCATGTAAAAACAATTAAAACATTTCCGAACAATTCAAAACGCATTGGGCAATTCTTGGAAACCGTAAAAAAATAAATAAAAAAATATCTTCACATGACGACGATGACAACGATTTATTTAAATTACACGAAGAAGACTGATGTAGAATGAGAATTGATTAGATACGTTTTTCGTATAGGATTTAAAGTGTTTTTTTTTTCACCCGTAAAAACATAGTTTTTTTTACACATTTTATCATAAAAAAATTACCGGAACTCCTCTGTTCATACGTAATTATGTAATATAGTCTTAGTAAAATTGGCATATACTCGGAATCGTTTTGTCTAACGCGACTGTCCGAATTTTTTTGACCTATTTGTACACAATTTAAATTTTTGATTTTTCTAAGTATTTTTTTTTTTAAATATCGATAAAAACAATTTGGCTTTCCAAAACATCTTGAGAATTTAATATAAGATTTATTATTATAGTTAGTTTATTAAAGTTATACTTATCGCAATTCAAAAAATTGATAGTCGTTTTATGATTAGCATTTTCTTTAAGTCGTATCTTTTAAAAATATTATACTGATTTCAGAATCGTTTGTCGTATACAATTATACTTATCATTGCATTCAAATTTAACAAAACCATTTTAAAGGCTTATCCTGTGAACAAGGTCTACTCTTCCCCGTACTGTACAGCAGAGTGAATCCCCATCCGGTTCTTTTTTTATTTTTTACACAAAACTACATTCGAAACAGCAAAATGATGACGAATAATCTTTGAATGTGATTATGTAATAAAAAAAATTGAACAAAAATTTAAAAAATACAATATAATATATTGTATGGGTATAAAATTGGGGAAATGATTTTTTTTTAGTTATCAAGATAGTTTGTTTATAAAACTTCTAGTGTATTGGAGTTGGCTGCACAAACATTTGGATACATAGGCAGTATTATCAAAATAAACAGTTTGATATTATACACGTGGAATTCCGGTGCACCCAAATTAGGTGCTAAATATTAGGTGGCCCACAAGATGTAAAGGGTTGTACACTATAGTCGGGTGCAAACAAATATATTTTATTGCAGACGTTGTGCGCCATTAGTAATATTACACATAAACATGACTATATGAAATTGTTCCTGAAGTCGATTGACGTATAACAAAACGAAAAACTGTGTTTGCAGGTCAAATTTCAGTTTCAGTGCATGGTTGCATAGTAATATGATAAATCTCATATATCCTCGGAGTTATCAATAGGTATTCTTTCTCCGGCCAAAATATATTCTCTCATATTTGTGTTAATTTTATGTACATTAGGAGCAATCATCTTTTGAAATTCTGTATTTAATGCTATATACTTGGCGTCAGTTTGATTTACTTGTTCTGCTGTTATAAATAGCCTGCATTTCATATTCTTCTCCATACATGGATGGGTCCAATTTTCTTTCCGTAGTACTACTACATTGCGTTTTCTACGGTATTGACAGTGAAAATTCGATTGTATTCGTGTGCCGAGTACAGACATAAATCGATTGCAAACAAAATTGCACAACAGATCGCTCACTCGCAACTGATTAAAATAGATTTCCAGTTGCAAGTTAGTTGTGTCGCGTGCGATAGGCCTAACTAACCAACGCAATATTGATCTTCGACCGCGGTCGTGGTATATACCGGGTTGCAGGTTCGTTTTGGACACGGACGGACGGGGTTGGTCGACTCCGGTGGACGAGACGAACACGACGGAGAACGGCAACGAGAGCGACGATTATGGCGACGGGGACAACGAGTACGAGAGCGACACCGTTGGAGAACCGTGCGACGCGATTTACTTCGCAAGACCGTCCGGCGGTGACGGCGCGGAACCGACGACGATGACGGTCGTGCCGGTGCCAGCGTTCGACGACGACTGGAGTCCGGGCTCGTTGGCCGTACCGTTCGCCGTCGGCAGACGGCTGTACCCGGTAGACGCGCCCGGACTGATGGATGACGGTGATAATGGTGGACGGCAGCGATGGCAGCGGCCGCTGTTGGCCCGGTACTACCGGCTGGCGGTCGCGTGTGCGGCCAGCCGCGGCGTGGCCGAATGGTTCGTGGCCGACTTCCGCGATTGGCTGGACCGTACTGTCGCGCCGCTGTTGGCCCGGCCGCACCGTTGGTATCCCGTGCTGGCCGGCGCTTCCCGCATGGTCCGTACGGTCCGTGGCCGGACCGTGGCCGCGCGGTACAGGAACCACCGATCCGGCGCGCCATCGGTGGACGCGGCGGACGACGGGTTGCGCGCGTGCGACGACGGCCCCGACGGCCGTATGCCCAACTTGAACGTATTCCTGTCCGTCGTCTGGCTATCGCTAATGTTCCTGTGGCCGTGCTTCGGCGTCTGGTACGTGCTGCGCAAAGCGTTCATGTGATGAGCTCAGCGATGCCGTCGACAATCCCCCCAAAAGGAGGGGGGCAGTGTACCTGTACGCCATGTACTGTTGAGATACGCTTGTCGTTACCCGCGGTTTCCTAGTCCGTTTCGCACCCTGTATATTACTTGTCATGTTGAACACGCCGTGTCGTGCTACGTCATAGGTACGTGCACAGGGTACCCCTCGGTCGGACAAATTTTTTCGCAATTTTTTTCCAACCGTTCAATTGTTCGGTTATAGTACCGATCCGTGTATGACGCAATGAATAATATTATACTATTATTACCGTTTACGTGTTCTCGTTACGTGTTTTTGACGCTTGGTATCGCTCGTTTTAGTCTCCAGCGAAAAATTGATGCGATAAAGGTTTAGTATATAACATGAAAAACCGCAGTAATGTTAATTATTTGTTAAGTTGGATACGCACACCTTATCAACTGATGGAGTTTTCACATGATAAAATAGCCAAAACCCAGTACTTATACATTTACTTAAAAATAAAACTGTAATAACTAATCAAGGGCCTCCGTAACAAATTATACTTATTACCGACCGTCGTTTTTTGATTCTCGCATTCGAGTGACGCCAATCATCAATGTCCCATCTGGATTCGCAGGAAAATTTTGCGACAGGTATCGTTTAATATATATTTTTTAATATTCATGATATTATTGTAAAAATAAATTTATAAAATCTGGGCTTAGGAGTTAGAGGAAATTAAAAATCACCGTTAGCCCTATCCACTGAGATTATATATGCTTTTATTAATTTCTTCATTCGTTTCAGAAAAATCTTGTATAACATGAAACATTGCATTTTACGTAAACTCAGCGGTCTTATATGATTTTCAGATAAAAATTCTCTATTAGTGTACATTTTTTCTTAATTGTGTAATATTATAAAATAGGGGTAAAATAAAACTCCTTTATTTCCTTCGCAACCCCTATGAACAACCATTAAAATTTATTGGGTTCATATTGTTATGTATTTTTTTTTCAATGTTATGCTAATTTTAAAGTACTACTAATAATAATACTAATAATTAGATTAAGAAAATATGTTTAGTAAAAATGTTGTTGATTTTAGATCATAGTAATAACTAATAAGACATGTGATATTGTGATATTCTATGTATACTTTTTGTCTAATAAAAGAAAATAAAAGAAAAAAATTACTTGATTAATTGAATTGTGGTGGCAAAATTTTGACCTCTGATTGAATGTGGAATTTTTTACTTTTACAGAAATAATTTAATTGTTTGTTAATTAAAATAATTGGTTTAAAATATGAATAAATTTATTCAGAAATTAAAAGTACATAAGTTTACATATATTTAAGATTCTGAGTAAAACGAGTAATGTATTGGTTCTACATGTTTTATTTATTATGTCCGTGTACATGATTTCGACCAAAATGATTACCTCTATAAATACTTTTGTGATAAGGAATTTCTTCAAGTTGGTATTTAAGGTGGTCATTTTTTCCCATAATATTTTACCATGTACAAGTATAATTATGAAAACTATAAATAAATCAACTACGTGTATGATTTAGCTCTGAACAATTTCTGATTCGACTTTCATCTTTGAAACGTCCGTGGAAATATTTTATTAATCAGAAATTATGTCACGTGCTGGCCTATCACCATTGTGGTGTATTGTGCAGAAAAACTGTTCAGAACCACTACTTGGTACGTGATACCTGACTATCCCCTCTATAGTGATTAATGCGTGATGCCTAAAGTTTTTGTCTGCGTTTATTAAATTAAGAAAAAAAACCGAGTGTATTAATTGCAGGTGTTTCATCGCTTCGTTATTATGGACCCTGACAGTATATTATACTGAAAAAGTAACGTCGGCGGTAAGGACATAGTTCAAACTTTTAATTAGTCGCTATCTAGTATAGTTACGACGAAGTTGTGTAGTCCTGTTCGTATGAACTTTTATTTATTATAGCCTTCAAGTAAAACAATTATTTAAAAAAAAAAAACTTTAAAAATTTGACAGATTTCTGTGGCACGTGTTGTATTATTTAAGAGGACGTTATACCCGTATGTGTCTTGTATTGTCTCAGTCTTACAAACGTCGAATAAGGCAAATTCGCGTTCATTAGAACTAATTTTGTGCTATTAGATTTAAAATTAGAGTAATCTGACCTATTATGAAACTTAAAGTTAAGAACATTATCTGTGGATTCACGTACATTTTTCCGAAATTTTAATTTTTAAGCGAGTTATGAGTTTTTAAATTGTAATTGTAATTTTTTAAAACTGCCATAACTTGCTTAAAAATTAATGAATATTAATAAATTATTCATTTTAAATCTGATAGCATAAAATTAGTTCTAGTAAACACAGATCTGTTATGTCCTACGTTTATAAAACAGATGCAATACATGCGGGTATGACGTAGTTATTACTTATTAGTTATTAGTATAAAGTATAAAATATTTGTATAGTATAAAAAAATAAGTGTCATGATTTCAATTAATTTCTTTATAAAATTGCTGTTTTACAATATTATCTTTCTGAATGTCTTTGAAAACTATAATATATAACTGTAAAATATTTAAATATCGTTTCTTTAAAAAATATTCTTTCAAAAGTCTCTGTAATTCAATATCACTCACTTTAGTTCCAAAGTTACTTATAAAATATAAATTGTAAGTCACAACTTAAAATGATTTTGTACATCAACCTCAGGCTATAGGCTATTGAGTAGGAGGGCATAGGCACCTCCCCTACGCCTTGAATCTACCACTGCTATTGGTCTTACACATTGAATATAATTCGCAGTGTTGGTTAACACTCTGACTTTCACTCTTGTTTAAATTATTGATATGATCGGCACGACGGCACTTTATAGTTTATATTAAGGATCCTCGACTTTTCAGCTGTTCATGACTGATTGACGTGAGTCATTCCGACGTAGTCGTGTTCCGAGATGCTTAAAAAATACGCTCACGGCAAGATTTTGCTTACATATGGGTGAGTTGAGATATTTTCGGATTACGTTGAATACAATTTTTATAGAAAATCGAATGGAAGACGGAAACGTGAACAAAATGCTGTTGCAATCAACAGGAAAAATATAGTCAGAGGCTTATTCATAATAATGTATAGTAAATTGTATATTATATACGTAGCAATTATGAATAAATAAATGTATTCGTGCTTGCACGCATGTGTGTGTGTGTGTGTGTTAAACACAATTTATTTTTGGGGAAGATATCTACAGATTCTGGATATGATTCGTTGAAAATCGAACACTGAACGATATAAAATCGTTATAGCTGTGCGGCATCACGCTGTGTAAAATTCAAAAACAAAATGTACGTCATACAGTTTTTTAGAATTCATCGAACGCGAATCGGCACACAATATTTATTGACGAGTGCTCGAATGTAGAGGGCATTAGTCTCCGAGCGATTCGAGTTTAGGTTCGAAATCAAACAAAAAAAAAAATTATATACCGAAAATCGTTTGAATATATTTTATATCCCTCAGAATTTCAGATGAATACAAATGCATAAATATTGGACGTTTGTATAATGTAAGTATTGGTGACACATTTTTGCAAAACTTTAAAGGCACCAAAAAATAAAAACTTATTAAACGCGGTAAAAATTGTTATTCGTGGTATTCATACATTCATGATAACGATATTCATCTACTGAAATTACCCAAGTAAACCTCTACATTTATAATTAAATTTATGCTTCATAAATAATTATTTATAATACAATTACCCAATGTGCGCAAACTCGTTTTGTACAAATTAATGTAGATTATTATTTAGATTTGTACTGATTTCCTATCAGGACATACATAAGTTGTATTTGATTGAGGAATATTTCATTGCAAATAAACAGAATAAATTTATTCCAATTCTTAAACTATTATGCGTTTTTCTAGATTACATTTCAATGTATACCATTTTTTATATTAATCGTATATTTTATTTATTTTTTATTATGGTACATGCGATATAAGGTTTAAAATAAATTTTATTATTAATTATTTACAATTTATATTTAATATTGGCATTATTTTTCTTTTTATCCAAGGTCAGATTTAATAAACAATTTAGTGTGTAAAATAAATAATTAATCTATTTTTATTGTGTAATTATTCATTTAATTTTGTTTTAAATGGTTTTGCTATTTTATTAATGTGAAATGAAGTTAATGTAAAATATAAACTACAACAATTTTAAATAAATTTTTATATATAAGACAATATTTTAATCAATATCAATAAACCTTGGTTCTACCGAATTAAAATCCCGATCGATTGCGTCCCTTCTAAAATGTAGCAAACTAGCAAAGATAATTTTAAAAAATTGATAACCTAAAGTTATTTGGTGTTTTCAATTTTGTAACTTCGGGCAACGTCTCACCATTATCTTATGTAATACTTTTAATATGATTTCAGCTTTTTATTTTCAGGATCATCACTTTAAACACAATTACAATAAAGACGAAAATTTAGCTGGAAGTTAACTGATTACATGATTTATACGATTTTGTAACCCATTTTCTTATTAAACTTTGGAAATTTCTTGTTTTGCGTATATTTTTGTGTTATCTCACATCGATGATTTAAAGACGATTTCAGCAGCATTCGCACAATAACAATAATACGATTATAAGGGTTTAATTTATTTAAGATCTTAACCGAAAATTCGCAATTGATATTTGTGAATTTTAGTTCATTTCCATATACTATAAACTTTTCGATACGATGTGTTCTATTGCATTGCTTTGAAAGTTAGAATCAATACGTTAATTAAATCATCGACTAGAATATAGTATTTTTACTTTGAATTTTACATAAATTATTCGTAGACGACATGAGAAATCAATCAGAGCGGTTCACGCAGAACATGTCGATGATGTCGATGGGGTGTTTGAGAGGAGGAGTCAATCAGCCGAACAGTGTTCACGAAACGGTTTTTCAGCCTGGATCAATTTCTCCGAGAGCACCACCAACTACATCATTACCATCATACTCGACACCAATTCCAGCACCACTATCATGTTCGACACCACCTTCTGCACCACCACCACCGCCACCAGGACTTCAAGTGAAACAATATCCGAACTATGTAGTAACTGATGAATTATTGAAGGACATGCATAAGCGGTTAAGAAAAACTGACGAAGGAATCAGTAAAATACCAGGGTGTACAGATATGAACATCCCTTGCCGTCCAGAAGCAATACTTCCTGAGGAAGACTCAGAATCTCTGCCATCACCTTCGTCTCAATTGCCACCTCCAGCTTCTCCGTTGCCACCTCCAGTTCTTCCGTTGCCACCTCCAGCTCCTCTATTACCACAAGAACCTCAAGTTGAGACCACTTCTGTTTAACCACTAATTGGACTAACTGGCATACATGTCTCCCAAATCTGGTTAGGCTAAATGGTGTCACATGAGTTTCCGGATATTTATATATGCATTTATATACAGGGAGTATCTTATGTCGTTGTACGCGTACTTTTTTTATGATTATGGATAAATAATCGTGAATTTAAAAAAAAAAACCTCATAAATACGGGTTTCTTATACAACGGCGTTTTTGTAGACAATTTATTATACAAATTACATGCAGTAATATTTTCATATAATTGTAAACCAATAATTATATATATATATATATCAGATAGCTATCACCGTTTCATGTTTAGCTCTGATATTCGAAATTTCTGTGTTAGGTTTTGATAGAATGTAATGCCTAAATATTTGGTTTTTATCAACTCTGTTTATAGTTGTACAATATAACAATATTACTTAGGCATTATATGCACCTAAGTATTAAAACGTATCTAGTTTATAATAAATGTACCGGAAAACATGAACTTCATGATTCTCAATGTTGTAAATTTATATTTAAAATTCTTATGCTACCATTATATTGTACTTATCTCGTATATATACTTTTTATACGTAACAATAAATTTGATTAACTATTAATAAATATAATTACCTAGTGAATTATTAAATATATTATACTATTATATTAATTTGTGATAGTTTAATTTATATTAAATAAACATAAGATATCTGATAATCTTTATTTTAAACGTCCACATAAATTAATGTGATTATTGTCTTAATAATACACCGATGATGTTAGATGTTACAATCTCACGGTTAAACCTTAGAGGCTTAGGCTATTATTACTTCGACTAGAACTTAGAAGACTCATTTACGTGTTAGTATGGAGATCCATGGCGGACAAATGATTTTGTCATGAAGGGATGTGGTTTATTTTGAATAAACCAATTTTTTTTTTTTTACAAAGCTCACTGCGGAAATTAAAACCAAATAATTATGAATGTTACGTACCGAGTAGTTGCCTCAGCAGGGTTATATAATGTTTAAGTATGAAACTATGAAGTTGGGATGATAACAGACTTAAAATACTTTTCACAGAATTTATAGATATTTTATTTAACATACTTGACTAAGTAAATCAACAGTTTGTATAATATATATATATATATAACGCATGTAATGAACGGTTGAACTTCTTTACTGGATGGCTGAATACGTCTGCAGCCTTTGTTGCTGATCTGGAGCCCTTTTAGATTCTGAACGGAGTGATGGAATCTATTGATTTTACAATGATGTATGTGTTTTTTTTTTTTTTTTTTTTTTGTCTGACGAAAACTTTTTTTGCAGTTAAAATTCTTAAATTTGCTTAAAAAACAACTTTTATT
>JAIPRK010001955.1:0-34661 GCA_025469195.1 Chaitophorus viminalis
ACCAATCGTGAATATTGTAAAGCAATAACCATTGCTACGGTCATTACACCTGTATCGTTATTATTATGATTATAAATAAAAGTTAACAAAATATAGAAAAGCGAAACCGACTTTACGTTTTGTTACACAGTTCCCCTATCACTTTCTCGCTCTCACTTTCTCACTCTTTTACAAACAACAGCACTATCGAGTATTTATTCTAATATAAAATACGTTTCGACTAAACTGGGATTGAAAATGTGTTCCGTCAACGTAGGTTGTGATAATAATTATCTCAACGCCAACATTTTTCCTCCTGCTTACGTGCGCAAGTTATTTAAACCACCATATTATTGTCAATCACCGCGTATTACTCGATTGCACTCTTTTAATATTAGTCTAAGAGAGAATAGTAATAATGGGGCACGTATCAAACGTTTGACGCAAGTTGTATAGTCCATATAATATAATATACTATACGAGAATAGCTCTGACGTTGGTTGTCGCTTTGCAGTATTTTCAAAAATAAAACAGATACGTAGGTACAATACAACAATACATTGAGTTTGGTCGCAAAAAGACGAGGTAGAATTTTATTTAAAGAATACGTAACACGCGTGGCATACACATGCGCGCGAGTTGAATCCATGTAGTTATTTGAAATTAGCCAACCATTTGATCGCTACAAATTGTAAATAAGTAGTCAAAATCAACGGAGCAAAACATTTAATTAACGTAACAATGTAAAACGATGATCCCATGGCGAGTTTCATTACCGGGTAAAACGTGCGACCGACAAAAAGAACTGGCGAATAACTTTTAACGTTAAAATCATTTACTGCAGCGTTTGGAACGGAGAAACTCGACCGGATACTGTTCAATTAGTAGTCCAACGGCCGACCCAGACAATTCCCATTTTGTTCGTCGTACCTATATAAGCACTATAGCAATTGTCATTGTCTCATTGGCATCGGCGGTGTGCTCATATTATTGTAGTAAAAATAATACCAGAGCAGCAAGGAACGTCTCTCGGGTTGAAATAACGAAAACATGAATTCAACGAACTCTACTGCGTGATAACAGCAATGACCAATTTCAATTGCGTATTATATTTTTATTTGTATTTTTAGATTGCCGTTTATTGGTACTTGGTAGATGGCAAAACGAGGAAGCGTTACCAGAAAAAAAGAGAAAAAGACGATCCCTTGGGTACTCTGTTTTCTTGTTTAAGTTTGATCCACAAACTTTTGGTTATTTTTATTGAAAGGTTCGACTTTTTTTTTAAAGACGTTAAAAGTCATATTAAAGATTTTACCCTTACCTAAAACTTTATTGAATTTTGTTAGTGCTCCGTTACTTTATGTCATGTTATATATACTTTTTAAGTTGATTTCCTACTATATATTGTTTTTTTTTAATAAGGTACATTTGTTTTTAGATTATTTCCGTACTAACTTCATTAAAATAATTGAAATATTTACTGTAAGCATTTTATGAGCTTGTCAAAGGTTGATTTTAAACACAACTATTATTTACAAATAATTACGACACAGTAGTAGCTAGTACACGTTTTAATTCAATTGGTTTTATTTTAAAAAAAATGTAAAAATACTTCAATAAATCTCAACGTATTTTTGATTTTCATACTACACCTAGTTAATGTTTATACCTACATTTAACTATTTTGACTTTTCTAATTTTCTTAAATAATTATATTTAAATTTTGGTTTGTTTAACTTACAGATCTCACGTTTGAAAACATTTTCGTAATCGGCTTTCAGATAATTCTACATATCAATGTATTCATCGTGAAATCAATAATCGTCATAAACAAAGGAAATGTTATTATTATAATATATAATATTGTATATTCGTAACAACATATATATTATAACTGTTAATCTGTGTAAGTTATTTATCTTGTTCATGTGCAAGTTTTTTATAGTTCAATATTATGAATATTTCGTAAAATTCCAGAGGAATACTTCCTGTTGATATGCAATTTATTACGTTCTCTGATTCAACAATAAATGAATTAACAAACTATATTATATTATAGCGAATTAGTAAATATTAGTTGTGTTTTCTATCATCTCGCTAAGGTAAATTATTGGAAAATCTTTTTAGATACAAATCATACATATCACGATCAAATCGTTTTATAACCATTTTTTAGAATAAGATATTCAATAATACTGCGGTGTTCAGGGACATGCCATGAAACCAAATCCTGCCATTTCAGGTCAATTTTAAACTTTAAGTAGACCGAAAACTATATTTATTTCGAAAAGTCAGTACCACAGGTAAAATTATTATATATTGCTCTTTTGATACGGGTAGTATTATCAATAAAATATGTGTTCCGTTGCGACTGCATAAGACCACGTGCATGCAGTTTTCTTTAAAATATTTACAGTAGATTATTCTCCACATACATAATTAGTTCAAGTTTGTTATAATAAATATGCATTTATTACGTTTGATATCAACAAATTATAATATGCACTACATAAATATTTAATTTCAACTAATATTTTTTACAAATTAAATTGCTCACCTTTTGACTATTTTAATATCATAAGTTAGTAGACCTTTAGTTTTTTTCGAAGAAACAATTCATTAGCATTGGAATTTCCTTTATAAGATAAAGTAGAGCTAAAATATTAAAATATATCCTTAAATAAAATACCAAAACAGTTATAATATAATTATATTTATTTTGTAATTGTATTGGTATATTTTACCATCATTCGTCAATTTACAGAAAGAAGTAAAATTGCAATCGATTTAATATCAAAACGGCCAAACTTATTTTCACTGTTTTTCTACATTATAGATTGAACACAGTAGTCAATCTAGAATTTATATTTTTCTGATCAAAATATTATTAAATATTATTTTGTCGCAACCGCTATTCAATTCGAAAAGTGACGAAATGATCGGCAGTAGAAATTTAATATTGTAGGCTATACGTATATTCTAGTCGTATATTTTCAGCAGAAAAATACGAGTAGTAAGTCAATGCGTTTCAAAACTTTTAACAATGTTTCAAATTGTGGTGAAATATAAACAATCAATAAATCATGTATTGGGTGTATAGAAATAACTTCTGAAAATATTTCTAGAACTATTATGGCCGGTGAGTGGATAGCAGTATTCGGAAAAACGGTGGTGGTTATAATAACGTGAACGTGTGATTAAAAGAAAAACGCACGTGCTGTTAAATTCAATATAAGATACGAGATTAAATTTCATCCGGCTATTTTGGTTTAGATCGGACGACTATATAATACACCTGCTGCTGTATCCGGCTTACTGGCATGCAGGGTTGTATACGTATAGGTAGGTATACGGACGGCAGTGGTTCATTCAATATTAATTTCGGTTATCTGGTCCACGTCGACTTAGGCTTGACCGGTAGGAACCGCGAAGTAGGTCTATTTGTCAAAGGCACCTAGGACGTGGAAAAATTAAATAAGAAAGAGGGGCGGGCTCCCGAGAGCATCGCATGAAAATTCAGAGTTTCGCAACGGCACGAGTTAAACTAGGGATCGGACGCGTGTACATATAGCAGTCAGTACTGGATTTATTTATCGAGAATCCGGCTGCCATCTGTTCGTGTGTATGTGTACGTCCACGTATACGTAAGTAAATGTGTGTGTATGTGTATGTGTGTGTGTGTGTGCGTAATACACATGTGTACAGACGGATAAACGGTGAAAGTCGGAAGTTGTTAATAGTTCGATGTGTTTGGCGTCGTCGTCGACAACTGGAACCGGTGATGGTGAGCGGGTGGTTGACTGTGTATATGTGAGATACACAGCGGTAGTAACAGCGGTGGTGGTGTGCACGGGAGGGTGAAAAAAAAAGGAAAAGAAAGAAAGAGAATGGAAAGAAAGGGAATAATAAAAAAAAAACTGGGACAGCAGCTTTGATAAATTATTTGCCGACATCGCGAAATGAAGAAACAACGTAAGTTCTCATCAACAGTCCAACGGCGTACATCAATCAGGGACGTTGTAAAATATTAATACAGACAACGGTCGTGTTTTATTCTAGAAATCCCAACAATATGGTTCGGTTCACGAATTATTAATAAAGATATACCTACATACACGTATAATACATATGCGTATACGCACACACGCATATATACACGTGCTCACACTTGCTCACGCGTAAACCCGTAAACACGCGCGCGCACGCACACACACACACACACACACACACACACATACACATACGTTTTGACGGAGAAAATGTAGAGAAAAATTTCCTCTGAGACTAAATAACGTTTCGCGTTTACGTATTCCCGACGTCTTACCACCGCGGTTCCGCCTACTCCGGGCGACGAGTTCGGTCCCGATCGGATACGCGTCGTGGTTTTTTTTCCCTCTGTTTTCGAGGCCTCTTCTCTTTGTTTATGGTTATCAATTTATTATTCGATCGTTTTTTTCCCCCTTCACCATTTTTCCTCGTCCTGACTTCTCGCCGCCCTCCCTCCGAACTACGTACTTCTCTGGCTGCTGCAACGACAGCGTTATAACACTGTACGTATATAAATATATATATATATATATATATATATATATATATATATATATATATATACATAATATTATATGCTAACGACTGGCGTGCGTCGTATATTACAATAATAATAATAGTGATAACATTAACGCCATCGCCACCATCTCCGTTTATTGGTTTTAATTTCGGCAAACAACTCTGCCGATTGTTTGTCCACGTGGAATCATCCGCGCGGCGGAACCGTGCTTTATCTGCTCCGGGACCGATGCAGGCAGGTGAGAATAGCACCGTGTTGCCGCCGTATTAATAATTAATATCGCTATCAGCTGGGCGTGGGGTGCAATCTGGAAGGGTGCTCGATGAAAGGACCGGGACCGTGTTCAAAGTTTTGTACTTGGACGAGCGTGCAATCGACCCACCGACCGACCGACCGACCGACCGACCGACCAATTGACCAACCAACCAACCGACCATGCTCGTGCATTTATTAAAATACAACGGGGGAATGTAACAGTGGTTCTGAGGGAAGCGAAAAGCGAACGGTATTGTAACAACATTGAGTGTTGTACCACGTATACTTTGTGCAGTACGAAATTTAAATGTGTATAATAGTTAATATTATTCGTTGAATTCGTGAAAACAGTCACCTGAACTAACGTCGTACGAGCGACTTGTGCTAAATACATAAAAATATGAGTACCTATATTATCGCGTTTCTATAGTTCATTAAAATCGATTTTCATAATGTACCTGTATAGGATCATCTTTAACTGCAAAGTAGTTTGATACGTCATGGGCTAGATAAAAATGTATTGTTCAACATTTGTAGTAGCAGGACAATTTTAACACTTCAGAGTTGCAAAAGCACCGGGTCTATATTTAGATCAAACCGGTCGAGTTTGGAGGGTGTCATCACGAAATGTCTCCAGTTATAAAAATAATATAATATACTCATGGTAGCTGCGTGATTTTCGTTGTAAGCGCCACCGTACTACCGTTTACGTAAACATGTTATTATTGGTACACACTATACACAACGTTCTGATGAATAATGATGATATGTACGCGAGTACAACCGATTACGATGCGTGTATAATCATAATATAATATACGTTATTATTAGTTTGGTACAAAATATTACAAACCTACGTCATCCGTAGTGCACGTTATGCGTATTACTATTATCAACATCATCATCATCATCATCATCATCATCATCACCATTATTATAATTATTATTATTATACCGTTAGCACCCGTTCCGTATGATATGTATCCAAACAATAAGTATCACTACGTATGCACACATATAATAACCCCACGCCATCGTATTATGACATACCGGTGATAATAATAGTAATAATAATGATAATTATTGCGTTTCGCGATTTTCAGAAATTAAAACAAGTGTACGGTTAACTGCACGTGAGCACATCAAATGATCCACTGGATACGGCAGAGAAGAGGAAAAAATAAGATCCCATCGGGACGTCAAAAGGGCGTTAAAATTATCGTTCAACAATATTGAAATTCATAAGATAGAAAAAATATACAAAACGTATCAGTTACCTATGTAATAATACAATTTATCGATTAATAAAATCCAATAGTTATTATTTATTGTTCCGTTTGTTTAAGACTAATCCCCTTTATATGTACATGTATGGTATATTCGTGTTTATAATTACACCATCAGACTATGTCTTTTAATATATTTTAACATTATATAGAAAAATAGACAAAGTTTAAGCTTAACTCATAAGTTTTATAACGCTCAGAATCATTAGAACGTTAAACTATGTTTAAAGCGTTTTTCTTCTTGAAAAAAGAACGATTATAGCAAATTGCAAAACTTAAAGTATTTACATTTCCTATATAACTAAGTACATGTAAGTAAGTAAGTACTTATATTATGTAATTTATTACTCTAAAAAGTGACCAAAATAGTCTGTATTATTTCAATAAATACAAACAAACAAAATGAAAATGCCTAAAATACAAATGAACTTGTGTAATTGGTCCAATTAGAAACATTAAATTTTTTCCAAGAATTCTTTCATGTTACATATTTGTTAATATTATAGTGATAAAAAATTACTGTAGTCGATTTTAAAATATTCATACACTGTTAGGCTTATCATTTTGAATATTACCATGGTTTAACTAAACACACTAATTTTGAACGGATGTGATACTATCGATTCTATTGTTATCGAACTCATTAATAGTCAATCAGATGCAGAGTTCTGGAGATAATATTTTGATTAAACGAAATTATCAACAAAAATTAAATTTCCAGGAAACCATATTTTATTGATCCATCAACATATTTTATGAAGTAAAGGGTAGTATATTTAAATATAACATGTTCCATTCATTTATAAGTAATAAAGAAATAATTTTCCAACATCACTAATTATTTTTACAAATAAAATATTTAGTAATACATTTTGAATTTTGAAATAGCCAAAAATTGTACTTAACATTTTTAATTACATTTTACATAAAATAAATGTATGTCATACACTAAAAATACATCCGAATGTCGAAGAAAAATATTTTAAAACTAGTAAAAGTTCTATACCTATTTATAAAAAAAATAACCGTCAAAATTGAAAAATATTTAATTTTCTCAAAACATTTAATATAATTAATGTACACATTTTTTTTTTTTATGGAAGCCCTATACGTAATACTATTTTAAAATGAACATTGATTGTTCTTTTATGTTCATATTTTTATCAAGCAGTTCGTACTAATTCTTTAGTTCATATTAACATGTTTTGATTATAACCGGTTAATTTTGATTTTTAAGTTTTTCAGTTCTTGTTAGGGTATGAGACATTGGTATTTCAAATGATAAAGTATGCTAATTGTTTTTCGTCATACTTGGCAGCTGATTCACATTATATACTTTAACTTTATTGGAGAACCGGGAGTATGGACAGCGGTCATTGAGTTACGTCGCATATGGCAACAAACTTACGTATATAAAATAACTTGTGGTCTTACAGAAAAAAAAAATATTAAAAATAATAACGTGATCGTGGCTTTAAAAATACTGAACGCGGAAAAGTATGACGAAAGCAGATAAATTAAAAAACAGAAATTCCAGTATGAGAACCGAGGGTTTAAAAATATAAGCTACTATGACTTCCTGCGGTTTTCATATGTTATATAAAAATTGTTGTCCAAAAAGCAAAATTCATCACCGGATTAAATGCACGGAGAAAACGTTATAAGGATCATCTATGTAATCGCTGAATTTCAAAATGAAAGTTTACAATGTAATAATTTTTAATAATATTGGACATAATAAAATCATTTCTTTGTATTATATTTTAATTTTATACGCTTATATCACCCCACAAATCGTTTTATTTGTAGATAAAATTAGAAATACTCTCATTTTTGTCCTATTTACTATACATTCCAACTTTTAACTATCAACAGAAAATGAAAGCCTAAACTTTTAACACTAAGAATTGGGTCAAAATATGGTATTTTAGTGATATCCTCAATCCTAATAATACGTAGACAACATGCCTCAATAAACTTTACCCTTCATGTGGTCATCAGGTCAACTCAGCGATAAGTTGAATTTAAAAGACGTTTATTGAAACGTTTTAAAATCGTTCTATATAGGTAAAAATTCCGAGTAAAAAAAAAAAAACAAAATGTACCCTAGTTTTTTGGATAATCATCAAAGTGCCGTTGGTAAAAATATGATTCGTCGTATAAGGAGGGGTCATCATCACGAACTCTATATAATATTATATTCTTCTTTTTCTTCTGGGTTTGCAAGGATCAAACGATTTTTTTCATAATCCTGATCATCAATATTGCAATTGCTTTATCCTTTAGTTAAGAATTCTTGATCCACGACCTGTACGCTTCCTCCTCCCCCACATACCACTAGTATTCGCAACAGATAAAATACGTATGTTATCAATGTGTTATGCTTTCCCACGGTTCGTGTATCCATCTTTCCGGCATGTTATTGTAATATATTCACTCTTCACCGCTGTGCCACCACCGTAATAGTCGACAAACGATTCGCGTTTAAAGAAAACACGTTATTTACAATTAATTTGTTGCCGTTCGCGAGCGCACGCACAATTCGTGTCGTCGACTACTCACCCACCCATCTACTGCTGTATATTATTATGGTTTACTTTGGAGACGGTACATTACATCGCAAAGACATTACCTACAAGAAAACAACATAATAATAATAATAATAATAATAATAATAATAATTATTATTATTATTATTATTATTATTATTACTCCCAGCTCCGTGTGTATACGACCTTTTGATCCTACCGTAGTATAACATTTATATTTAATTACGCGCTCACTGTCGAGTAACTCAATAAACGTTTGTCCTTAATTAATTATTTAGACTCTCCTATATACTTTTATTACTTACATCGTTTATCTGTATACGTGTATATATATATTTATACACAACGATATTTTGAGGATTCCAATTAATTTTCATTCCGTCCTTTGGCTACACACGTGTATTTTTGCTTAACCGCACCCGAACTTAAACACATCTCCTTCGTACCGTCGGTGGCATGGCATGGGAAACGTCAATAATAACATTCGTCTTCTGCGATTGCCTGGAGCTGTTAAAAAATGAACAGACCTGTGTGCTGCTCACAACAAAATATTATGTTTTCAGCTCACTGCTATTACACTGTCATCAGATGTCTAGAATATTATATCGTTCACGGAAAAGACGTTTTGTTGAAAATTATAATAAAAGTTAGACAAGCATTTCATTCGTATTTTATGAACAATTTACAAATTCTGTAGAATAATTAATTCAATATACAAAAGCAGCACTATCCGTTCGTGATCTATCACTGACTGATATATTTTTTATTTTCGGAAACCATACTGATAAACTGCAATAAATATTCTGGGATATGCCACGTGTGCGAAACATGTAAAACGATCAATAATAACAATACATAATATATGAAATATGTGTGCCCACAGAATTTTATCCATCGAACAAAATTTATTAATATTTATATCGTATTAGTAATTTTTATCGTTTATATGCAGAATAGAGTAAAAATAGTGATTTGCATGTATTTGCAATTCAAAGAAATTGCATAAAAAAAAAAAAAAATAATTATAATAATACGCTGATTATAATTATTTGTATGGATATATGGTTCGATTATGTACTCCACTTATTGTAATATCTACACATATCAGATATCATCGATTATATCCTACTATTGTTTGTACAACCCGTAACGTGATGGTTTTCATCCCGAAATATTATCGAATACGACCGAGCCCAACAAGCACTGCTTTCGATAGACCGTACAAATTTACGTAAAAGTTAAATACTTTATTTTCAAAATAAATAAATAAATAACGGTTTAATAATATAACGTTCGCGTTACGTATACTAGCAAAAAATTAATTCTATTCAATAATTTATACAGCCATAATAGCTTTAGCTATAATCAAATTAAAAAAAAAAAAAAAAAAAAAAAAACAGTCATTCATAATTATACTATTATAACTACCTTGCAATTATAATATTAGTATCGTCATTTATAAGTGCCAATCGCATGACCCCACATATTCGTCATTATTGCAATCATCTGCCGCGCTGTATAAAGTCTGTGGCTACAGAGCACACAACAAACGAATGCACTGCAACTCGTAATAACCATTCTAAAGGCCATATGCTTAAGGCCGCACACTACGCAATTTATTAGGGCTGTCGGTCGATTCGGAGGAAAAATAAAATAAAATAAAAAAGTATCACGACACTCGACTTCAAACTTTGACTTCGTCTAAAAAAATACTCCCTAGTCCAATTTCGCATCACTGTCGTAAACACAACCACCACGGGAAATCTCATCTACGGAAAACCTCATCCACAATAACCTCATCTAATATTGATACCGTGTACCGCACACATTTCTCTGCGGCTTCAATTTAATAATAATTGTTCCGCATTATCTCTCCGCGGTCGACTCCGAACTTGAATACAGCCATATACTTCGAGGTCAACAATTTTTATCTCGAATAAAAACAACATGATTAAATAATTTATATATATACTTGTTAATTATCATGTTAGTTCTTTTAAACAATTTTTATTTTTTACTACTGTTGTCTCTAGCTTAAAAATAATTAAAAATGGAACATCTACATGTAAATTTGTGTTGTACAATTTGTAAGTAACAATTGATTAAGGAATTCAGATTTGTACAAAAAATGTTTAATTGAGTGATATGATAAAATTAGTTAAAAGAAATTTAAGAGTAGAATGATTAATATCGTTAGAAGAGTAGCATTGGAAAGGATATATGTAACTTATATAATCTTATTGTCATCGTTCAATGCTTTCCCTTTTTTTCTCATTTTACCATCTACTATATACTGTTATTGTTATAAATATTATAAAATTATTTTATCATCTTACTTGGCGTAACCTATTGTAAGTCACATGTAATGTAATAATAATTGTTTAACGGATATAACTGTAAAATTAAAAAAATGTTAACAATACCATATTATAATAATGTACTTTTCCTGTCTGTGCTACTATTTTAAGTATAGTAGTAACAAATTACAAGTGGGACACGGCAGTGATCTATTATACATCGCTCTGGGCGTTCCTTGCAAAGAATTATTCTTGGAAATCTAAAATGAATTCCAAAAGACGAAAACCCCTCTCCATACACATCCCACAACGGCACATCAATTTCATCAAATTACATATGAATATATTTTTTTAAGTATCTTGGATGAAATAATAATACTCTACAATATAGAAATAAGTTCTTTGATACTAAAGTTTATTTAATTTTTTTTTATACCTTTCAGCCATTCATGTATCTACAGCTGTTTGATGACGAAATTACGGTGAAAAAGAAAACAAACTATACAGTTTGGGAAATACATAATAATTTAAACAGATGCATTACTGCGCATTTCTCTGAAATTGATCGAAACGGTATACCTTAAAAAAATAATAATAATTATAAAAAGATATCCTATGTAACTTGTTTTTACATAATATTATTAGGGGAAATTAAGTTTTCTGGCTTATAGCATCATTCAATACATTGTGTGTCTATTAACAATGATTTTGTCTTATTAGAGAGCTAGTAAGAGCTAGTAAAATAAACTCTTCGATGTAAATAAAAGTTAATTATCATTATTTTCGTAATAATTTTTTTTTATTTTACTTAATATAATGGTTACTAATACAGGTATTCAAATTCAGTGATTATTTATGAATTAATTATAATATGAAACTGTAGTGTTTATGTACAATAACTATATAACAACACACTATATAGACGTTTATAATCGAAATAAATTTTTAGGAAATACGTGTATCATGAAAGAATAGTGAAGCTATCTGCTAATTATATAGTGCAATAGAAATATATTCCATGTCACATGTTGTGAGTAAAAAGCTACATCCTCGTTATAAAATGAATACATAAAGTACCTACTTTGCGCGAATCATATGTAATTGTTTTTTGAGAGGTTGGATTGCAGAGAGCAACTATTATATTTCATAAAACTGCATCATCTACACCCTACAGTGTATAGTTGCTATGTACAAAGTCTAAATACGTATGTTTTATAGAGATGTATAAATATTTATTAAAATTATTTATTCTATATATTTTTTTTTTTAATTTTTACGTATAATATATCATTTGAAAAGTAGAAAAAAAATTAATATTAAATTTATGTGACAGCACTTTACAATTTACATATAGTCCCGTCATATACAATAATACATTAAATTATCTACATATTTTCTACGAAACGGCATTAGGATACCTGCCAATATTTATTATTATAATTATATTGTTTTCGGTGAATAATTTGATTACCACGAGCACACTCAACCGAGGATATAGCTCGGGAAATATTATCATCAAAAAAAAAATATTATAACAGCATTTATATAGAACCCACGTAAACTTTTTATATTAATATTTTTAAACAACTATATAAATTACTCAGTTCGGACCAAAAACAATTATCCTTTATATAAATTACAGCGTGAATTTCGCCAAACGGTTTATATTATTATCATACAATATATACATATTATTTCGATGCACACTATCTATATTCATGTAATCTAAATTCAGATTTTTAACTCTCGCGAAGCTCTCGGGTTTTCTTTTAAGTCCACTGCCGCCAGGAAGCACACTAGGATTGTCGCCCGAAAATACATAAAAAAAAAAAAAATAAGAAAAAGAAACACTTAAGACGTTAACACCGAGAAAGCCCGGTATCAAAATTTTCCGGCCAAGCCTCCACGGCACCGCGACCCGTTCCCGCGGTACCGTCGTTGCCGGGACTCTTGAATTAACCCCGTCGGAAAAGAATCCATTAACTTGCGAGACGTAAAGTGACTTCCGACATGGTCTTCGTTTCTCCTGCCCTGCCATCCCCGGTCATTCTCACCAGCTGATGCCTGCAGCCCAGCTCTTCGCGGTCGCCGACGACTTTGAATGCCGCCATGCCGTCGTAGGGGTACGAAAAACTACAACCGCGTGGTGTAGCGGAGAGGGTAAATTCTTCGGTAAGTAGTGCGCGATGGACAAGTAGTGGAAGGAGACCGAATATATATATGAGCGGGGGTGGTCGAAGGGGGTGATGGTGAGCAGCTATATAGCCTGCAGGGGGAAATCTACAATGCTCGGGCGGCAGCCGCTCAATCGACGTGTAGTTATCACTCACGTCGACCTGCGGCCCCCATAAAAAGGTCAACCCTTACTCCGCCACGGTGAAGCTGATTGAATTCCTCGCGCGCGCCGCAATGACCTTCGATATAAATGCGCGCGAGAGAGAGAGAGAGAGAGAGAGAGAGAGAGAGAAAGAGAGAGACAGCCAGAGAGGACACACCACACACATATTTCCGCATTGTATGTCCGGCCGGCAGAGCTGTACATATATATTAATACGCGTGTGTGGATGATCGGGGAGAGGAAGTCGTGGTTTGGTGGTGATCGGAGGGGTGGGGGGTGGACTTCCGGATCCATCGTCCGGCATAACAATAATCAATTGTTTACGATTCACCGGGTGCGCGCCCGAACGCCCGTCCCGCACCGAGTCCGTTCCGCGTTTCCTTCCGCCAGCCCTTGCGCACCGTTCACCGAGTCTTTCCGCCGCCGCCGCCGCCGCCGCCAAACCGACCCGGTCCTCCTTACCCGTACCACCACTGCCGCCGCCGCCGCCGCCGCCGCCGCAAAAACCGTCGGCCATCGCGACCGGCTAATTATAAGTAACGGTTTGGCGTTGCGGTTCTTACGGAATCCGATCACGTACTGCACAGGCCCCGCGGTGCGTGTGCGTGTGTATAAAATAAATACACGCGAGAAAATCGCTAAAGAAAACCCCCGAGAGTTTTCTCGGGGGCCCTGATCGGAAATTATTGCGGATACCTTAGTCGAGGTTTATACATAACCGGGTGGTACCACGCGCGTATACATCGATAGCAGCCCCGCATATCCGTTCACACGTATAAAAGCGGCCGTGAAAGAGGTTTGGAGTACAGTGATGGCTGGTTGATGAACGAATTTCAAAACGGGTATAATATGTTAGTGCTCGGTCTGGTACGATGCCGATCGGCTACGTTTTCGGGGAATATGGGTTTTTCTGACAACCCCGCTTTCCCTACCACCCCCATCCCACCACCCCTGATAACAATATCATGCAAAAAGTAGGTAGTCGTCTGAACATTACGGGCAGTGACGTGTAGACCAAGAGTAAACCGGCTGAAAAGGCTTGGGACCGGGACCAGTGATATTATACTTCAAACGCACATTTGTTGAACCCTAAAATACGGTGAAAAAGGCGGTTTTTTCAAAATTTGTTCATAAAGCTATAAATAGTGAAATATATACGCCACTTCAAGCGTGTTCGCGTTTGTAATTTTATATTTATACACATATAAATTTACTGCACGTATATATACATTATAATATACTATAATATAGTTTTGCCTTTTTTTCGGTGCCTTCGACCGCCATATATAAAATAATCTAATATAATAATCCCAACCGTATATTTCAGACGACCCTGTATGTAGCTACAACAGCCGCAGCCGGAAACTGCGTATACACCGCACATACACGCGGATTGCGATTTGTGACCGGCTCAAGGTGGTTTTACGTCGTCCGCCCCGTATTACTCGCGTACATAGATATTTATAAGGCTACCGGTGACCGGGTAATAGGTATTATGGAGACGTTTGGCTGACCGGACGACATTTATCGCGTTATCCACGCACGTGCACCCTTTAATGTGCGGCAGGCGATCGCGGCGAGTAATTTCTATGAAAAAAAAAATAATAGTAATAATAATAATATATATCCAGTACGCGCGGTTAACGGTGACGGTAGCGACTAATCCGATGGATTTCACTTTCGTTCATCGTAAATCAAACTCGATCCGCCATATACATCGCACCCCACACTCTCCCCCTTCATCGCTCTTTTACGCCGTTTTATTTTCTCTCGTTCTCCGTATAATAATTAAATGGCTATTATATAATATAATATATTGTACGCGAACAAAACATACACATGAGCGTACATTTTTCAATTTTCGTATATTTTCGTGTCCCCTATCATCTCAATAGGTATTTTATAGTACTAGAATTGAATATTATGTTTCGCTATCATCGTCAAACGAACAGTATAAATATTCGAAATTCCAATTGGTACGAGACAAAAATTAATTTATGCCAACATACCTTTTCCAAAACTCACCGTTTTTTTGGGCTAGTTTTCTTCGTATAATAAATAGGTACAACATTTAAAAACAATACTCGTGATTATATTTTATAGAAAGTAAGTCTACTATGACTTATTCAAAACCACGGTATTTACACACATCTGAGAGTCTCGTACGAATAATGTCCTGCGTAAGTCCTATCGCTTCCATTCGCTTACATTTCCGTTAGCTCGTTCGCTGAAATACACGAGTGTGCGGATATCATGCGTAAGTTTTATAATAATGAAACCCGTCTATGTCCGTATAGGTACCCGTAATAAAATGTTAAATCGGCGTGTATTAAAAGACATCGTCCTATTACATTATACGTCTCCACGTCCTGCCTCCCAGAAAAATGTTTCCTCACCACCCTCTCTCCTCCCATTCTGTTCACGTACGTTGAGACGAATGTATAGGTACTCGTCAAGTTAATTCCACTTTCCCTCATACCGTCCACTCCTTTAGTTACCTAATATTTCTGTATACGAGACTCTACGGGCGGACGTTTTCACTGGCTCTTGACCATCGCCGGTCGTTTGATCGAGACATTTCGTTTACCTTCTATACGGTGACCTCCTCGTTGTAGAGTACGCTATATTGTCAGTTGAATTCGCTGACCGAGCACAACGATAATAGCTAAGTCATTATATACGAATGCAGCGCCATCGTCTCCCTCGTTCTGTATCCGCGTACATGCGTATAACCAACTCGGTATTTGTTTATTTATTTGTTTGTTCGTTTGTTTTTTTGTTTTTTTTAATGATATCGAAAATTAGGAAACGACAAGAGCTCATTATTTCACTCGGTCTACTTTCAAATCATTGTGCAGTCTTGTGTATTATTTTATTTTATTTTTTATATGATGATTTAAAAACTACCTAACCAAAGTTCATTACCTTATATCGGGTCGATTTTTCTTAATTTCAGGTATACTCTTGAAATACACCGTATACATTATCCGTATTCGTTTTCGTTAGTTTGTCGTTTACCGAGAAGGAGACGTATAAATAAATGTATACAATCCGATTATGTTCGACTGCTCCTTGAAGAACTTCGTCTAGTAAATCCTAATTAACGAATACTCCGAGCAATTATTGTTCCGCACAAAGACATTTTTAATGATCAGCTGCAACTGGCCAAAATTAAAGGCTATTTAGTTTCAACTTTTTGGACTTTGTACGTTGCAGTACGTGTGCGTGTTTTGGAAACGGCATTTCATTGTTTTCTGTTTAATATTAAAGTAAGATAATCAATATATCATTTATACACTTATTTATGGTATTTATGTATTATTCTTTGAGAACTATATTAACAGATAATTCAAAGTACTTTTGTGAAAAGTCGTCTGACCCAAAAGCTTTAGAAAAAGTATCAAACAAAAAATATTATCAAAGAAAAATTAATCTAATATTTATTCAAATAGAATTAGTGAAGAGTAAAATACAAAAAGAGAAAATATTGTTCATTAATATTACATGAAATTGACAACGTATTATGAAAAGTTTACATAAGTTTACAACGTTTAAAACATTTTTGTTGACAAAATTAATATATATACATACATTTTTTTTAATAACAATTCGGTAATAAAGTTTTTCTAAGACACGAAACAAAACCATTTTTAACAATTGAATAATTGAATGCAGTAAAAAAATTTACAAAGAATAAATGTTATTTATATTATATAAGATAGTTAGACATGTCTATAATTGAATAATCGTTTTTACATTTTTCAAACAAATAAATAAATAAGTAAATCCCGATGAGATAATACATTTCAATAAAAATATATAAAAAATACATTTTGATTTTACATAGTAAACAAAAAAATAAAAATAATATCATTAACTAACGAAAATATTATGTACCTAACTACAGTATTACATGTTTTGAAACGAGTTTACTTTTTATATATATATATATATATATATATAATACAATTTTGTTTCATAGCAATTGTGGCACATTTTAATTCAAAAATAAATATTAATATTTTTGAGCACGTTCTTCGTACATTTTTATTACAAATACTATATATACTGGAATATAATTAAAAAAATTATTGATAAAATTTAATTTTTTTCATTTTTACAACAGCGAATTAATATTTTATAGGAAATTTGACACTAATGTTATTTTAATTTTTTGTAATACAAAATATTATATTATTTTGACCGATGACACCAGTGGGTTAATTATAATTATTAGTTATTGCCATACTTTCCGGTTTATAGTTTCATTAACTTTTATTGATTACTTTTTTAATAGTTTTACCACATTTAATACCTGTCAATAACCAAAGTATAAACCATTATATTAAATATTATGTTTATCATATTTTTGAACTACTATATCGCCATGTATCTTCAGTCTCTATATAATATCAATGTACATTTAGATGTACGAAATAAAGTTAATGTTTTATAAATACTTAAGAAGAAATAATGAAATACAGCGCTAACGTAAACGATTGGTTACCTCTTTTTTTGTTATGCCATATAATGTTCGTGGTAGTAAATGATGTATTAAAACTTTCAAATATGAGACACGAGAAAAAAGTACTTTAAAGTTAACTCATCGAATGAGGTACTTAGTATTTTTAACAACAAAATCTTTTCATTGACGTTTTATCATACATATTTGTATATTTTTCTTCCTTAGAAATACATTTGAAAATAATTTAATATTTTCTATAGACATGCAATAATATACTTACATGGTTTGGTCGTTTGATATAATATTGGAAACCATAATAATATGTAAAAATAAACAAAAGGAAAGCATATGATGAAAACAAATGTGTGATAAGTAAAAACAAGTATTAGTGACATGTTCACATAGACTGTTTTATTTATTGTAGTCTCGTGAAATGTTGTTTGATAAATATTCAGTTCAATTCCTTATAGGTACCTTTGAAAACAATAATAATAATTTAAATAATGCATGAATTTGCGACTAAGGAAATATCGAATAGGTAGCAAACGTTTTCTGGGCAGCTTTCCTTTATTTATTGTCGTTCACTTTATTTTTCTGTACATAAAGAAAAAAAAGTAAAAATTCTACAATGAACCTTTGCGAAAACTTTGAAAATTTTAACACACCCAGAACACCCGACTCGTAAAATCTTTTCAAAAACGCTGCACAAAAGAATTCAAACACGTGAAACACAGTGAACACGTAAGCAAGTAGGTACGTGTGTGTAGTATATAATATATTATATATAGTGATTGTAAAAAAGAAAGAAAACGTCACTTTGTTGCGAAATCAACGATCGCTTTGCTTTGACTCCGAACCTAAAAGGCTGAAAATTCATCTCGATTATTATACTCAGTAGGAAATATAGCCGCAATAACAGCACACGCGAACCATTACCGTATTAACCCGTTTACAATGTGCCTATAATATGGTGTCTTGTTCATTTTTCTTTTCTACACGCGTACATACGAGACACGGCGAATGTGCAGTATGCGTAATGCGTATATTACCATGCCCAGTTCAACGGATCTGGTGCGTCGTGAAGTCACGGCAAACGTTTCACTGTTGACATGTGTAAACGCATACTCGAATAGTAAACAAATATTGATGATGATGGCTATTCGTAATGCGCTTCGGTCGAAATCATAAAATACACACGCGTACATAAATGATCCGACCGTGTTGATTAAATGGACCAACTAAGTCGGCATTACTAATTGTTACCCCGAATTCGGTAGGGTATTTCTGTTTGCGTATAAGCATTATATATATATAGTATAAGAGTTGGGCAAACAATATTGTCCACGTTGAAATTTATAGTAACTATCACTTATCAACTGTTGATAATCGATAACAATTATTACAAATAGTGATGCGATTTACGCACGTCACCGATAAGTCATCGAAACGATGGTCACAAAAATTAAATATACATAAACGACATTAATCGTAGATAAAATCGTTATATTATGATAATATTTACCTCTGTAAGAATAATAGTATAAAGTTTATCCTGTGTTGAACAAATATTATGATTATACCGTAGGTGGTATAAAGATAAATTTTGAGATAAAAAGAAAACCTGAAATTTGAAAATATAGGATTCGAAAATAAAAATAAATGTTTAATATATTTTTAATGTACCGCCGTAGAGTATAATTTATTACAAAAAAAAAAAGTAAAAAATAATGAATAGAACAAAAGTTATTACAATCGAATTATCCTGAAACACCCTGCATATAAATATATGCATTTCATATATTATATGTATGTAACAGATTGATTGTATATGTAAAATATCTTTTAGTATTTTTACTGTTTAAAATATAAAAATAATATAATGTAAAATATATATTATGTTCTTACTATTATAGTACTATACTGTTATACAAACTGTCCTCCTTGTGAAATCTCGTACTATCTATACCAGAGGTCTCCAACCTGTTTTTACGGAGTGCCAAATTTGAAATTCGCTTTTGAATCACGGGCAAAAATTACTAAGGGATGCATAGATGGAAAATTTAATCGTGGATGGACAAGAATAATTTTCTGACAATTAAAAGTTGTATATTTTATTTTAATATAGTTGTAATAAACAACACCTGAAAAAACAAATGTAGTCTATAATTTGTAGTCTAATAAATTATTTTCAATTAGGAAATTAATAATTTGAAAATGGTTATAATATTTTCAAAACATAAGTTAGCTTAGTGGGCCGTAGGTTGGAGAACCTTGACCTATACAATAGTATATAAACTTAACAGCGGTTATCATTTTTTTTGGGTTAATGATACAAAATATTTTAGTGAACTCCAAGTAAACATAAATTTCTATAATTTCAAATAAGCACTTTTTCTTCCCATAGATATTTATATATTAATTATACTAAAATAGCGTAAGTTAATAAGATCGATTTTGTGACGTCCAAAATGGTTTCATAGAAATGGCCATGAGATATGTTTTAAGCAGAAATTGGATTGAAATTATACATTTTTTTTTTTTTTGAAATAACAAATTAGGACATACGAATTTTTAATGAATTCGATACAATTTTTTCAAAAAATAGTTTTTAGTATACATGAAAAAATCACCATGGCTGTCAGCATATTTTGATCATCACAAAGTGAGATTTTCTCGTTTAAAATCTCAATGCGTTTAACGTATTAGCTGGAATAAAATTATTCATGTATAATATACGATACGCGTAACTGACAAAATATATCATTGACTCATCTGCGCATAGTTTTTATATACCTATTTATCAAATTAGAATCGTGCCATTTTAAATAGATTTCTAAACCGTGTGCATCTTACGCATGCATTGAATTATAATTGTTGCGACATTTGAGTTTGATGTTTTTTTGCGTTACCAACGCCATAATTCAAAAACGATTGACTAGCCGGGAAGAGGGGAGGGGGAACAAAATAAAATAGCCTACCATAAAAATACGTCACGGTAATAACCACGACATTATTATTACGAGGACAAAATGTGACTTTATTTTAATACCGAATTCCGCATAATATATAATATTTATTTACACAGCATATATATATATATATATACTCGTATGTATAATGTAAATATAAATAATATCTGCAGCTTTAATCTTATTTTCGCATACACAACGTACATATAATAACAATAATGTTCAAAAACCGTCATATTATCTAGAGTGTTGTACTGGTGCATTTTTTTTTCTTCTTTTATCGCCAATTATTCTAGTTCTAGTTCGGGATTGTAATTCGATTTATACCCGATCCAACAAAAGAGTTTCGCATTATCGCGCACCAGTTAATATTGCAGATCTGCGTTTTTCGCGCAGTTTATTTCGTACCCACGCACACACACCCTTCACGTGTACGTTCTGTGCATGTGCATTATCTATGATTCGAATCTGCAGAACGAAACTAAAAACACGATGCATGGAAGATCAAGGAAAATTAACTATTATACTTTATATTATATATAAACGCTAAAATTAATTATATGACCTTTTGGTGCTGTAGTTCTATATAATATGTTCAATGGTTTCAAGCAACTGAAAATACAATGCAGGTAATATATGACCATACTATAAATGTGGACACGTGAAAACATGGTTTCTCTGAGTCACATTTATTTGAATGACAGCAAATTTTTTAAGTCAAATAAACTTTTTTGACATAATATTTTATGAACGCACAATGCGAACACTATATATAGCAGATTGAATATTATTCAATTATGCAACATTCAAAAGCAGTCAACTTTCCAATGAATTCATTATAAACTTAACTACTTATAGCCACTTGGGTAATAAAAAGGGTGATTTAAGACACGGCACTTTTGTAGTGTTTTGCGTTTGGCGTGTTATTAAAACGTTTTAAGTTTTAACTAAATATAATATTGAAATCTTGTTCATCCATATACAGTGCCTTAACTCACTGAAAATGAGATCATCCATTATTGGGTATATGTGTGTCATAATAATAAACGTACCTATACAAATATTAATAATGAATTATTCCCCGAAAAACAATATATTACAATATATAACGTATAACGTATTGTTTTTTTTTTTTCTCGCAATTTTTCCCTCATTTGTGGTATACGTATACAGTTTTCAGGCGGTATAATAGTGCGCACGACGTTCTAATAAAATAATATTATGTTTTTAAATCTGACACATGTTTATTTAGTACGATGTTGCATTATTATTATTATCAATACCGTATACAATCGCTGTTATTTGTTATTATGATATTATATTTACGTCTTATGTGTACAATATATTACGTAGGTTCCCCTACGTGTATTATTATTATTAGGTATTATTATTATGTGGGTGATGGTAGTGGTGGTGATGTACATAGACCGTGACATGTGTACCGCGCGATGAACCACTTTGTTCGTTTGGTTTCGTGAACATTTTTCACGTCTCGAAATCTCTCGTTATTGCGGTATAATACGTACGTGCTCGCATACGTACATAAGGAGAGAGATAAAACATGCAGAGTATTGTACAAATGATTCAGTAAATCGATTTCGCGACATTACAATGCAGACGATATTCCGCAAACGTATATTCCGTTCCATCGCCCCCGTCCCTTCATTTGTGATAGATAAAAATGTTATAAATGGTTTTCTTTTTTTTTTTTCTTTGATGAGCTTTTATTGGTTGTACAGATAAAACGTGAGAAAATTGTTCACCAAGATAATGTTATTATTCACCGCAGTATACCAGAAATAAAAAGTAGAACGATAAATTGGGAAGGGAGGTTTTGATATTTCTTCGGTTCTCGTGAACAATGCGTGGTGCACGACATGCGATATTATTACTATTATTTTTATTGTTACATAATATTTTTCGAATTCATTTTCCCTTGATGATGAAACAGATGTACTCACCTATATATACTTACGTACCTTTCTAACTCGCTCATGTTTACAGAGAATACTGTGCACGACTATTAAAACGTAAAGCGTACTTGTTAATTTAATTATCTAAACTTATTCGACTGCTTCTTGAAAACGTCTCAGTGAGGGATCCGATTACTCGCGTGCGATTAACGTACTTAATTAAACTTGAATAATTCAAATATATGTTTTATATTTAAATTTTTATTTTCAACAACTATTTCCGTCTTCGAGTATTACATTTTTCTTTTGTTCCTTTGTTCTCTAACACAATGTTCATAGTTAATATGATACATTGATCGATGTAAATACTATGTAATATTATATTTACTCGATACACATATACATACATATATACATACATACATATATACATACATACATACATACATATGTACATATACACATAATCGATTTTTATAACAACGAATTATTATTACACGTAACCTACAGTTCTTGCAATCTACGTTTTGTAGGCCGTGGGTAGTACTTGTCGGTTTGTTGACGTCACCATCCATAAAGATGAATCTTCAACAATGAGATAACATTAGTAGCGAATTATTAATAACGACGGCGGAAGGAAGGAAATGATAATATTGTCTAAATAGCGGACATTCTCTTCTCGGTTTCGGTATAATTAGTGCGGTATCATTCATACGATTCTCTGTGCAGCCAGTCATATTTGTATGTAAATTAATATTTATTCGTTTATTTTCGTGCATTTAACGATATTATACTGTGGACTGTGGTAACGGTTAGGTTAAACTTTCAACGAAACAGTAAAAATACACCTTGTTCAGTGAACAATTGAAGTGACGGAACACGAAAAACTAAATACATAAATTATTATACGTAAATTAAAATCCAAAGGCTGATGGATCAAAGCGGACACACCTAAACTTTTAATAAGTAAAAAGCATACAATTGATGCGGATGAAGAGAAACTAAATTGAATAGAACTGTTTGAATACAAATGTCTTGTTATTTTCTAATCTTTATAGTATAGAAGAAGTACAAAAGTGCAACAATAATCAAGTGCTATCCGAACAGGAACAAACCACATCAAGCCCTCTCTCCTACGTCCATCTAGTCACGCCTATATGCTCTTAGTAGGGAAAGTACGTGACGTGATATTAAAACTACCCTGTGCCGTATTATAATGTAAATAATTATACTATGTTATATTAATGTAATATAACTATTATTATTACGTGCATTTGTGTGCTTTTTCGCGGATACGACGGCGAGTGCAGGGTGTGTACATATATGTGTTTACGTGTATGCGCGCGCGTATATTGATTATTCATCGCAAAGTTTTTGGCTTTTAGGACCGGGTAAAATCTTGCGGTGAAATTACTTTTTACGAAACAGGTAAAAACATATATTTATTTTTATCATAAAAGAAAATAAATGTCTGCCGTTCGCGTATTGGTGTTTTCGCGTTACTGCCGAATACATCCGACCATAATTCACGAGCGCGTGTATATTGTTAGATAATAAAAAAAAATACATAAGCGAATTTTATTTTAGTTCGTATATGAAAAAAAAAAAAAAATTGTTTGAAAAATATCGAACCATGAATCACCACTCCCCGCTCCGCAGCCGCCTCGACAATGTTCTATCTCTCTGCCAACCACCCGCCGCCGCCTACGTCGACGCTTCACTTTACTGCTGCCGACCCCTATTTTTTTTCACTATACAAGCGCGGGGAAATAGTGTTGGTTTTTAATCAAAATAAAATCTTACGCACCCGTCGCACGTCAGAAATATGCGCATGACATACGCTTTACATAATAATGCATCGTAATCGTATATAATCCGCTCAAATTCAAAATAATATTACGCAATCGTTTTGGGATCGCGGAAATTTGTCGTCGTCGAACGTATCTACGCACCGTCGAGTTAGTCCGCTTGACGTGTACATATTTGTTATATTATATTATTACGTACATTCGGCGCTCGAAAACAATATATTCCGTCACGTGGCGCGTATACGTATTATAAACGGATATTTGATACCCTAGCCGTTGCCGGTGGCAATAAAATACGCGTGTCGTTTGTGCATAATACAAAGTATTCGGAATGTGAACGAATTCAAAACTCTATTATGAAGTGGACGCACCCATGTGTAGTATATGCAACATTAGTTTTTCTGAACCGCACATGGAGCACAACTTTGAGGTTTATAATAGTTGTACGCCACAAACGTGTTTCAAAGACAAAGTGTTCGTCAAATATTGTCTATCGTCCTTCTATGTACTCAGGATGACAGAATTTCATCCGATTGTTTCGGTTAAATGTACGTAGCGTAGTGTCTGTGTAAATGACGATAATATTTATACTAAAAACTAAAATCATTTTTTTTTTTTTTTTTTAATATTTTAATAACACATGGATTCAGCAGCATCTATTGTGATTTGACGATACTCAAAACGAAGCCGTCGGTTGTACGTAAAATAACGCTAACCTTGCAGTACCCAAAAATTGCAAAAGTGCCACTACAAGAGTAAATAACTTATGTGTATTGCACTATCAATTATTTAGAAGAAATTTTCAATTAAATATCTCAATTTCTAATGTATTTTAAAAATGTGGAATATCGTTGTACTATCTGCGTTTATGTCTCACCGAGAAGGTAAATTTCTAATCGCTAATTTTTGTTGATAATAAATAACGAAAGATAAATTTTAAAAGTTTAATTTTTTACAATCCACTTCCTATTTTCAATATAATGAAATACTTTTGGTGCAGATTAACTGCTTAAGATTGTTTTAGAATATATTAAGGAATTAAATATTGGTATTGGTAAGTATAAATGTTGTGAAAAAAATTGGTTTTACCTATTAGAATTTAAAACTTATAAACATGAACAAAAATTACAACATAAAGACATTCCATTTTTTAACACAGAAGAATATTGTTTGTATCAAAAGAAATACACATACTTACTAGATGGAATTTGACATTAAGTATTAGATAAACTGTACAAGAGAATATCGAACAATTTTTCGTTTAAAGTACTATCGCAGTATTCAATTTCCTTCCTAAAAGTTGCCACGTGAAACTTAAACTTTCTAGTGTTGATTAACTACTCGAAAAAGTAATTAAAGGAAAAAAGAAAAACATCGTTGTAAAACTAATAATATACGAAACATGTATTTATACCCATATAATATTATAAACCGTTATGTGTAATTTTCGTGATTGTTTGGTTAAGACGGCGTGATATATAGGCAAACGTAGTACATACAAGTTGCACGAGAGATTAGTTAATACTATAAGAATATTACAATACCCTTCCATATTAATTAAAGAATATGATTACCTACACTTGCACAATAATATTATAATTGCATTTGATCACTTTTTACATAACAGCGACGACATATTATTATAATATTTATTTTTATTTTAGAATCAAAGTGAAGCATACAATTTCTCTGAGTCTAAAAATTATTTTAAAGTTCAAATGGTGTACAGCAGGATTTCAAAAACTTAAATTATTATTCTTGACTTTATAATTTATTGTTAAGCCATCAGCTGACTTTGATAATAACTGTCATAAGTTCTAAAATATAAGTGGTTTATTTAAGGCGTGTATTATTTACAACAAGAAGGAGATGTCATATAAATAAAATATATAACACAGCGCAGAACGACTTTCCACCAACGTTTAGGTCCTGGGATAAAACTAATAAGTTCTGCGGAGCAACAAAGTATAAATACCTAAGTATCTGTGCTATTCGATAAAAAAAAAAGATGAATTAAATAAAAAAAAAACTGTGGTTCAATCGATAAACAACCGTAGTGGTTGTAAATATTTTCAATCCCATTGTTTCTATTAATCCCGATTAAATTTATTGCTTTTAGATTTTTAAATTAATCAGAAATTTAAGATGCGAATAAATAGTACCGCGGTCATCACACATCGTAAAGATGATGAATTACTGTGGCAGTAACTTTTTTTTTTCAAAATATATTTATATTATTTATACCTATATAATACATAATAGATACTAAGAAATGACATTTGAGACGCGTCAATGTGATATTTATTTTCCCAAACTTAGGGTCTCATCTACACATTAATACAGCAATATTCATGCGCCTCGATGTGACCCCGCGGTGTCTACTATTTTATCGAAAAGTGTGATCCGTATTCCGCATGGACTACTCGCTGCTTCTGGTCGTTTACGAAATAAACAGCCTGGTGACTTCAGCGGTTACACGGCACGTGTCTCCAGACCCGAAAATGCTTTGCGTGATATTGTAGTGATAGATATTGTAAAAAAATCACACATCCGCCTTTCGAAACTGTAGTTTATACTGGGTCCTTATTATGCATATTATTGTTTTATGTTTAATTTTTTTGTACATCCTGGTCAAAACCGTCGTAACAATATTATATTGTATACACAATATATATATTTGACATATAACTTTATGAAACAAACTTCAGCATAAAAAGGGAAGTCTGGAGTAAGTATATATTATAAGATGGTCTGCGACTAAAATATAGTGCTCATTGCTCAACCTCTGTAGACGGCGTGATATCATACTGAGTGACGTCCTGAGATCTTATATTATAAATGTGAAACTCATAGTAGTTGTGCGGTGCCATTTGATATTTACAGAATCTGCGAACTATAAGTTTATATATAGACAATATCGAGACCTGGTGACTGGTATAAACGATATTATACTATACAAATTCGATGAATTGATTAATAATTGAAATGAAACATAATTTCGAAAGTGGACTTATTACATATCAACATGAAATAAGATCACGATAATATATTTGAGTTGTACGTATACGGACACTGTTGCGGCACTAGGTTTTATCGAAATGCCACACGTATATAGTATAATAAATATTTTATAATAATATTATTACGGTCGGGCCTGAAGTACGTCACGCACGCCGCGCGACGAGTGACAAATCACGCCGAGCGTATAATAATATATAGCAACATATTATAATACAACACGACTATTCATAACATACACACACACACACATATATATATAATATATTATTTCGCATAATCATGCAATATATTATTATGTAACATCATTACGTCATTCGGGCGCGTATATATTTCCGTGTGTACACACAGGCGTACGCGTGGAACCGGTCGCCCTTGTCGTTGTTATATCGTGCGCTCAATCTCCGCTGGCGTTTTTCCGCTTTCCTCCTGAAGTCACCGCGCCGGAGACGGTAAACGCTCACCTACGTGTTATATACAGAGGTAATACCACCGTGCACACACGCGTTCGTATATACATTATATCATGTGCACGGTAAGTTATACGCGTACACGTTAATGCAACTCTGGGGAGTCGTCATCGTTGTCGCGTACTGCAGCTATACATACCAGCTATATGCCAGTTACGTACCACCTATACCATATTATATACATGTACATAAATATATACGTACACAATATACGTAATATACGCATCGTGTTTATGTAAGTAATTCAAGTCTCCCTCCCGACTGCCGCCAAGTGCCCCTTGAAAACGCCGACTACCTCGTCCACACGCGTGTGTGTACGCGTGCGTGCGTCATCTAAAACACACCGGTATAAACGCGAAAATAAGGGATGATGATGATAATGATGATGATGATGATGAAGATGATGACGATGATGATGACGACGATGACGATGATAATGACGAAAATGCGCGCGCTCACGAGAGAAAGTGACGCTACCGTGAGGGTGAGTTGCAGTGTATATATATATTTATTTATTTATTTATTTATTTATTTCATATATATATATATATATATATATTTATATATATATATTATTTATATATAATATTTATATACTATATTTATATATATACAGGTGTATTTTGTATGCACCTATATACACGAGCAGGTGGTGCGCGTATAATAATAGTTGTAATAACAATGATAATAATAATATTCTAATGAGCGACGCACGCCGATGGTTCCGCCTTTATCGTGCAGTGAAAAGTCTATATACTCACGCATTTTCCCGACTACGAAGTCATAACGCTGTGACAAGTACGTAGTAATCGTTCAACCGGCGCCGCTTTTCGTTAAAAAAAAAAGAAAAAAAAAAACCCGTCGTCGTCTCGTCTAACAGGGGTTTTGTATTCACGGGTCCACGAGGATGTATATTATAGCTTCACCGCCACGCCATCAAAGTCTCCTTCACGCCTATACGCTTCGACCAGTGCCAGCAAATCGTAGTTCTTTCTTAACATTACCCTCGTTTCGTTCCCTATAACCGGATAACATAAAATTCTCGACGCATAAGACCGTACAACATTGAGACCAAATCCCATGGGTTTTTTATACAATAATTATGTATCCGACTTGGTCGAGAAAATTAATTAACAACACAATTGCTGCAGAATCTTATGAGAAAAATTATTATCTATGGTCTAAAAAAAAAAAATTCTTTCCGAAAATCGTTTACTCGACAACACCGTGTTAGCCATTATTCGTTATAAGTCCATCCATTTGAAAAACGCTATTTGATATGGAAATATATTTTGATTTTTACTGCAGCACCAACGCACAATATTGTATTATATTGTCTAAAACATTTCAATGGCCCTCCAAAATATTTTACGTAACCCTTTGCTATCGGACTAATCGTTAAACGTAGTGTTGATAATTTTAATCATCCAATCAATTATTGTTCATAGGTATAATATAATTATTATATATTATAGTTTAATAATAAGATTAAATTCAAAGAAAAAAACATAATTGTTCAGAGCACTAAACACGATATTATGAAAAACCAAGTCTTATTAATGAAAATCATTACGAAAACTATATAGTGTGGATACTATAATAGTATTTAGTACTAAGTTACTAGTTAGTATTAACGGCTGGATGATTCAAAAGGGTTTTTCTATGTGCGCCAAAAGTATATACGAGATCATCAGGTATGTGGAGTTTACAATCGTTTGTCATGAGAAATATTATGTTCCACGCACAATATTTCAGACACTGCGGGTTAATTTAATCATCACAAACCATTTATATTCCTATGGCTCGCGTTTGTTAAACAATCTCGCACACGTTTATATAATATTATTTACTCGTGATAAAATATTTCGTATATGATTATGCGTTCTGCCATATTACTTGTTTCGTCGCTCATCAGCTGAAATTACAAATAATATATTAAGTATACGAAATGTTAACAATTACAGGAGTGTTTCCTCGACACCTGAATAATTATTATTACGAGTTAGCTCACAGGCCGTGGTCATTCGACGCGTAGTATAAGGGTATCGTGACGAACGTCCGTTTCAAAAGTACCAAACGGTTCGCATACTGTTGCGTGACTTTTTGCCGACAAAATAGTTCACCTTAGGTGTTGAATTCTATAAAGTATTTGGCTCGGTTCAGTATTATATAGGTAACACGTATAAGATTGTCGAAGACTGTAACACACATTGATAACGAAAGAACCGCGAACGGGTCCGAAGACGTAAAACCATCTCTATAATAATAAAGCGTTAAATATTCATCGAGGTTGTTGCAGTTCCGATTAGAGCTCTTATGTATTATGCAGGTCCCAGGTGAAAATTGTATTAATATGCGTAAAAACACTTTCGTTTTCCTAAATAATATTGTTTTTTTTTTTATATATTTTCGTTGTACATATTATTGTTTTATGTTTTATTCTTTGTACTATATTCTGATTGTAAATGTCATAACGGCAATTATTTTACAAATATGGTTGACACAAACATTCGTCAGCAAAACATTAAAAATCAAGGAATTTGAGATAAGGACCTATATAAGACGGTCTGCGGGGACAAAAAGAAACGGGTCTTTTCTCGATCACTCAAACGCCTGGAGAATCAAAGAAGAAATATAAATATATACTATATGATGTGACGTAACGTTCAATATTATGATGCGTCGTTCGTGTTTAGTATTTGTGAATTATTATTATGTGTGATCACGAGACCAGGCTATGGACGGTATACATATATATTATACAATATAAAATAAAATACATTTATACAATATTCTAACTCAGCATACAAGAGGTGTGAAATTGTTGATTAAAATAATTAAGACTAAACAAAAAAAACCCGTGTTATAGAATTAATCACAACAATAATATATGCAGGATAAGGACTAACATGATTCGAGTGGTGAACCGATGTTGCAACATCCCAGCGTGTGCTCGTGTGCGCATAATGTTAGATTATACGTGATGAACTAACGAAACGATTGGACTTGACGCGCGGACGTGGGTATAATTATTATTATTGTAATGTGCCGAAAACAAATAATAATTCTCTATTTGGACTCACCACCACTGTAGATTTATAGTATCGTGTCCGACCGAGAGGCGCGCGCGCGATATCAACCGAACGACCGCGATTTATTCGCGTGCGTTAATAGCCGTCCGACGACGGTTTTACGCCGACGTCCATTTTACAGCCGTAAAACCTTTACGCTCCCGGAGCACCACATAATAATATAGTGTACGAAAATAGACAGAAACGTGTCGCCCACGAAACACACACGCCTGCAGGGTCAACGAAAACGTGAAAACAATAGCGTGTTGCAGCTGTAGTCGCCACCGCTTCCTTCCTACGCGTCTGTTTTTCGTCACAACGACTCGGTCGTGTGGAGGGCGACGGTGGAATGAGCTCCAAGATATATAATATACGTATAGATAAATATAAATATATATATATAGTATATACATATGTATACGTATGTGTGTACATGTATTTCTATCTGTTTTTTTCCTCTTTTCTTTGTTTTAGACTCTAAGCGAGACAAAGCGAAACCAAACAACACACACACACACACACACACACACACACACACACACACTCGCAAAATGTCCTCTATAGTCTCTATATAATATATTATATGGTTTGGCCGTATCCCGTTGTAATCTACAATGGCGACTCGCAGTTGAATATTCAGGCCAGACTGAACATTTAACGGACATTTTAATTTCATTTACATCGCGGCATATCTACTGTTTTTTAACCTAACCATGTTTCATTTCATCTATAATACACGGCTTATTCTCCATAAATTTCCCTGGTAATATTGTGTAATATTATGCTATGATCGAAACCGTCGATTGACTATTTTTACTGCGACCGTCGCGATCGTCATATATGCTAATAAATATTTTTGTGTAATAAATCCAAAAAATAACTACGTACATTTAGATGAAATGTGACCTATGAATAATAATAATAATAATAATAAAAAAATATACAGTATATCGGGTGTACCGTGTACCTACTTATTGTGATTCAAATCAAAGTATCCATATTATTTAAAATTTTTAATAATTTTATTACGTCTTATTAGGTAAGGAATTTTAAGGAAGAACTCTTTTTGAAAGCTTCTTCTGATAGGCTGCAATTGGTAACCTACTTGAACACTCCGTTTCCAATTGGCTCACCCTGAGTCGAAAAACGTACGGTACAAAAGGACAGCACGCGGCATACGCGAGATACGACACGTTCAGAAAACATTTTACTGGCATAGACATTTGTAGTGCACTCGCATGTTTGTTTTAAGGCGTTTTATACTTAATATACAAAACACAAAATGCTTGACGTTCGCGTAAATTCTTTGTCCGAGGAGAATATTCACTCAATTATAATAAATGTCCGACCTGTTCGACTCTGCAAGACGTCTACTACTCACCAGTTCACAACCACAGAACACTAGATATAGTCTTACTATATAAAGTGACAATGCGTATTTTAGCACTCGTTCGTCTTGTCCTAAATGGAAAACTTCTATTCGTATAAGATAAAGGATATTTATAACTTATATAACTTAATAAATCCTTTAGTTTAATTAACACTTAAACGTTCAAAATATACTAATAACCGTTTATTATATACAATCAATACTTCTTATACTATCGGAACCTAACCCAGAAAATAATATTCGTCGAATAATATTTTTTTTTCTTTTTTTATAGAATAATAATTAATTAATTATATAATGATAATTTTTTTAATAAAAGTAGAAATACTCAATTACGTGTTGAAAGTTAGTAAAGTCGAGCGTAATTTTTAACCAAAATAACTATAATGCACAATCGTTAAAATACGACTAATTTAACAGTTCTCGGATGCCACGTGAGCCAAATTTGACACGCGAGCGCGGCTTTATTGTAGGTGGTATAGCCTTCGTGAGCCTCCTACCGGTATCGACTAAATTTGAACTAATAAATTATCAATCCATAGGGATACTAATAAATAATATTAATCGCGGTATAATGATACAGATGTTCACATAGTGTGGTAACGTTTTACGCGATACGTGGTATTCAAGGGGCGTACTTAGAGTGGGGATGATATAAATGTTCAACCATCCCCTCAATCGGCCGTATTTTGTTATCTTTTACTAAGCTACGAACTTACTCATTAGACCGAATTTCTATAAAAATAAGAACTTTTTCTGTGGATTAGAGAGTATCAGCTTTAGCCTTTAAGTAATGTATATTTTCCAATTTGACTAACGTTGTCAGTGATTATAAATTATAATAGAACTCGATGTACTCTCGACTATGATTAACTAGATGACAAGAACAACTATTTGATGCTATTATGATATTAATGATACTATCATTATAATACTCAATATTATTGTTTTATTTATTTAATGTGATGAAAAATTTCATAAAAGCTATTTAGTTATTGTATAAAAATGTATATACTACTTTTAAATCTTTTACATAGTATATATTCTTTTTCATTAATATAATAATTTTTATCAATAAATGGCATTTGTTAATTTTTAATAAAATTACAAGTGTGGTAGGGTTAGCCCCCTCCCTACCATACGTGTATAACATTTTAAAACAACCCCATAAAATTAAACCGGAATACACAACTGATGTCATGCCAGAGATGGGCGCTGTTCAAATGAAATTTATAACTAGATGATTATTTAGATAACATTTTATTCGAATACAAATTTTTTCGAATGATTTTTTTTACAATTATTCGAATAAAATGTATTCTTATGTTTTCAAATTAGTCGAATAAAATTGAATCGACTAATTTGAAAACATTTTTATTCTTCTAATTTTAAATTATGATTATTTGAATAAAAAATTATTCGAATAAATTTCAAATATAGATTTTCGAATAATTTTCGTATACACAGTTAATTTTTATTGCTACATGCCTACCTTATTATATTTTTGTATAGAGCTCTATATTTGTACTTATAAATATGAGATACAACATACGTACCTTATTAGTACCTTTATAGTATACGATAATAGCTACATGTCAATATTGTTATTGTAGTGTTCCGTGCGGAAACGTACCATTATATTAAAATAGAAAAGCTCAGGAATTGATGTAAATAATGATGTAACATAAAAAAAATTATGTACCTAATATTCTTATAACTTTTGATTTTCATCATTCTCCCTATCTCTTTCTAAATTTTCTCCCTTCAAATCTTACTGACGGTGAATCTAGACATAAATAATAAGTAACATATACGTAGGTATATACATGTATAATGTATATACAGGGCATACACTACAACGAACAGCTACGAAAATGCAAGTGACCGCGTCTATGGGTGTAGTAGTAGTAGTAGTAGTAGTAGTAGTAGTAGTAGTAGTAGTAGTAGTAGTAGTAGTAGTAGTAGTAGTAGTAGTAGTAGTAGTAGTAGTAGTAGTAGTAGTAGTAGTAATAGTAGTAGTAGCAGCAGCAGCAGCAGAAGCATTCACGTGTTTGGACGTGCCGGTCATAAATCATAATACCACCTACATTTAGATACGTCTATTGCACCACTACTATTACTGTGCACGCATACTTTTATATGTTTAAATATATATATATGTATGTATGTATGTATGTGTGTGTGTGTGTGTGTGTGTGTGTGTGTGTGTGTGTGTGTGTGTGTGTGTGTGTGTGTGTGTGTGTGTGTGTGTGTGTGTGTGTGTGTGTGTGTGTGTGTGTGTGTGTG